>JAFELO010000387.1:34216-76392 GCA_017140195.1 Eumaeus atala | reverse complement strand
GAGGAGAGAAAAACATAGTAAAAGTAGGTAGCAACCTAAATTATCCTATAGTAAACGTATAAAAAACTTACGTTGTGAAGATGGTGACTGGCCCGAAGGTGACGATGGGGGAATTCCCGACACTGGAGACGCCAAAGGCGAAGCGAGAGGCGAACGCAGAGCCTCATCCGTCTGTGCCGCGCTCGTAGGCGAGTCTGGCGTTGAGGACCCACGTTTGCTCTTATCCTGCCAATCACCACTGCCGTGTATGGTATCATATCCGTCGTCTTCTTGACTTCTCGACGGCGAGCTGACTATATTATCACACACGTCAGCTATAGGATTGATACATATCTCTTGCTCTTCGTCCTCATGCTTCTCAGCGCCCATTTGAGTCAGTGATGTCGCAGGCGATGCGGCTAGAGACTTATCATCGTAGACATCTTGGTTATACCCATTATTATCCGCTGTCATCGATTCTTCTGTTAGGTCTGGCAAAGATTTATGAGAATACTCGTCTGCATTGCTACACACACCTTTGCTATCTGGGGTAGGTGGTAGAGGTGATTTCGGCAAATTAATAAGCAATGGCGATGGCGACTTTTGACTTAGTTCGTAATCATCAGGCATGGTGGGTAGGGAATTAGGTGATAGCCTGTCAATTGACGTGGTTGATAACGAGTTTATCTCGGACTCAGATAAATATTGTTTATTTTCAGTTACGTTCTTTTCATCGTCTCCTGGCGATACGGGCCTCCGACTATTATAATAATTTACTTCACTAGATTCTCTCTCAACAGGAATTGTTAGCGGAGGCACTGCAGGTTTTGTTATACCTGGTATATCCTGTCTTATTGACACATTATTAGACCTAGGAGATGGTATAACGGGAGCAATATTTTTTATAGGACTAGGCGATTTCGAAAGATGAACACTTCGATTAACTAAAGAACTAGGAAAACTTGTGGGACGATCCAATTGCGATTCTGAAATACCCGGAGACAGCGGTGGTGAGTACACTCTCGATGGAATCATCTGCCTTTCTGCAACTTCTTGCGACACTCTGTCCTGATTTCTAGCAGACTTGTATTCTACTTTCGGATCTTGTTCATATTTAGATGGACGAGATTTATTAAAATGAGCTGTCCAATTTCTTTGCTTCTCAATAAGCTCTTTATTAAATCGTCTATCAGGTTTCTCCGGTTTTGGAAGTACGCTTGGTTTGACTGGTTTCGGCGGCGGCTGTAGCGCCGCGCCGTTGGCAATGCGATCCCCATTTAAATTAGACGGTGGTGTAACATTATTCCTAGATGGACTCACTGATCCAGCGGAACTGGAACGGGACCGCGTCGGCAGCCCCGGTGGCATGCCTCGTGTTCCCGCGAAGCTTGCAGCGGCCGATGGTGATTTTTCGATACGAAAACCACGATTCTCCTCACCCAGTTTTTCGAACAAAGCCCGCGCAGTATTGAACCTAGCCAAATGGCTTTCGGTTCGCACAACTGTCACGTCACTTCCACGCATGTCTTCGTCGTCCCTCGACGGCATTCCTTGAAATATATTAGCTATTTTAGATACTTTAGAGCCTTGTACTCTTTTCTTACACTCCTCCATGCTAGCCGGGTACGGCCGCTTCAATCCAATCTGGAACAGGGAATAAGAAAATTGAGCAAACAATAATGTTCATGACACTTTCGTATAAATATGAGAAATAGAACGCGTTTTCAAATATCAAAGAGATAAGATAAGCGCCGAGAGCGCAGGTAGATGTCGCTTGTACCGGCGTAGGCGATGCGACTACTCACGATATTCCTCTGTCGCACGCCGAGTAATAATTTGACTCAAGATAGCTATATACTGATAACACCCAACACATAATACAAAGCAACGCCGTTGCTTTATTTATACATTACATTTAACATCTAACTTATTGCTTCTGATATAGCAAAGCCAAATAGTTCTGCGATCTGTACATTATGAGAATGCTAACTCGTTATCGTTGTACATTTTTAATATATTTATACTAGATAAGATTATTGATTGTAATATGATGATAACACATCAATTAGTAATAAACTAAACACTTAACGTTTCGTTGTGTCAGTGGTGGTATGTTAATATGGTTTATTTAGTAATATCGTCTCTGATACTCTTGCACATAAGAGCATCGGCGGCAGCATCGCAGTGTCAAATAGCCGATACGTGCGTTACTGACATCTCGCAGGAGCAATGTGGTTCAGCGATGGTTTTAGTCCCCAACATAAACGTACATGGCTGTTGCCCTGGCTGCGAGTTTCCCAACGCCGGCGGCGGTGAAGACGGCGGAGACAACAATGATGGTATTTTGCTTATTTTCCTGACACTAAAAACTTAACATATTGGCAATTGACGTCATCATATGCCAGCATTGTAATTTTTAGATAATCGTATTTTAATTACCCGACTGCGAAAGCGGGCTATATATCTCCAAGTAGCCTAAACGATTGTATTTTGATAGCGTGAGAAACGTCGTTACATTATACTTAATTGTGAGAGTGACACTGAATATATCCTAACTATATAAGAAGTGGTTTTATTTTCACTAATTATTGATTGTTATCCAACTTTTTTTAAATGTTTTAAAATCTGATAATCTCTAAAATAAGTCGTTAAATTATACGTGCTTTTAATTAATTACCTATCATTAGTGTACTTGGCAATTCGAAACAAACACGGTATAACATGATCGGAAAATAGCCGTGAGTCATGCACAAGCTATGGAGATGAAGGTCGATATCTCATGAGGCGAAAGTGGAACCGACACAAACGTATTGGTGAAACTAGATATCACCGTCGTTGTGACTTTGTAATTCAACTGTTCGAATCAACTTCGTTCCACGTAAACCAGTTTATTCCCTTACATTGTTTGCCAGGTACATTATAATTAAATTATGTGCAAAAAAAATAAACCAGGTTGAGGACATCTGTAAGGTAATGGACGTATAAACTTCGACAATAGTGCTAGAAATGCCTGTATCCAGTAAATTTGTACGCCCGACTCGTCTAAAAAATTGCACACCTAAGAATTGGTTGTCCAGCGTCGCTGGCATTTTGTAAATATTTACTCCGCATTGTGTATAAATGTGTCATACCGAAGGATAGTTGAGATAAGATGGAGATTTTAGATAAATATTTTCGATTTCTTACATACATATGTTATGAACATTTTTCCGGGAAATAAAGCCTAATGAGCTGCATAGAGTATAGCTACAATTTAGGTAATTTACAATGGGAATTGTAAAATACCTCACAGGTTTCAAGAGCGTGTGTTAAGTAGCAAGCTTTCACATTATTCGTGTCAAAGCTTTCTTAAGAGTAATTATTATGTAGCTTATAAAGTTATGCAATTTTAACTTTGCAGTGCCATGCCAGGCACCGTACAATTGTTTGCCAGATGGACGCTTCGCAGCAGTCCAGTGTAAAGGAGATTTGTTCAAAGGACGGTAAGTTGTTGTTTGTTGTTTTAAATTATGAAAAGATAAGTAACTCATGATACTTTCTTGAGAAACACGTGATATCTACGTAGATATCACGTGTTTCGTACATACACATTTCTAGACTGTTACCATAGACGGCTGCAGAATCCACACTGTACATTCAGATGTACAGTGTGGATTCTGCCCTCGCTCGTCCGATACGTTTCATCCACGCTCATATATCTTCTTGAGCTCCCTTTATTGAGGAATATGTATTAATTAGAAGTTTTCCATTCATATTTGGCATCGTTAACATCTGAATAGCTAAAGAAGGCCAGTTTATATTACGAGTGATAAATAACAATTAAAACGTCAATATCTTAGATATTTTTTTTCTTTTTAGTCGATATGTATACACCTACTAATATTATAAATGCAAAAATTCTTATGTAAATTAGTATATTATCTATTATTTTCTTATTATTTAAAACTACTAAATGGATTTAGCCGATATTTGGCACTGATGTAGATTTCAATCTAAAATAACAATACAATTACTTTTTGCCCCGAAAAAACTGATGATTCCATTGGGATATTACTTTATGTGAGTGAAACCGGGGGCGTGTGGGTACATAAGAGAACACATGTAACAGTATTCATTGAAATTATTCTATATCACTAATGAAACATAATTTCATTGTATTTGTTTGAACACAGATGTTTTTGCTCCGATGAAAATGGCAACAGAATATTTGGACAAATGTGGAGAAACGAAGCGGATGAGATGACTTGTGGTGAGTTTGTGGCCACAAATGTAGCCTTCGTTCTCTCTTTTTTTTAAGTCAAAGTACAGACGAATGATAAGTAAAATAGTTTGTGACCAGAAATGTAGCCTTCGTTCTCTCTTTTTTAAGTCAAAGTATAGACGAATGATAAGTAAAATAGTTTGCGATGAACGCAAGTATAAATATTTCTTATACAAATCACATTTCTACAGAAATATACAATTACCTAGACATTTAACAGCGTTCCGACGATCGAATGAATTGATGTTGATTGACTGCCCATTAGTATGTAAAATACTATAATATTAATATCAAGTACAACAAACAGTAGAAAAACAAAAGTTGTTATGAATTTCACAAGCCGCTACGAACATACCGCTACAGCGGTGTCACATGACACAATGACGTAAGATTAATGTAATTTTTTTTCTGCTCATGACCTATGGCAAATATCAGAGCCCTATCGGCCACCACAAAACACCAACAAACAAATACAAAAAAAAACTGCATATATCATTTTTTTAGCCTCTGTGGTGTCGCCTGTTAAGACCGTTAGCCGCGTGGGGTCCTGGGTTATATGAAATGTTTTTCAGATTATTCTGAGCATGCATTACATTGTCCGGGATTGGAATGTACCCGAAGTGGCCGTAGGCTTGCCACCTATGACACCGTGTGCCTCAGTACCTTTTTTTTCCGGTGACGAAGGGGAATGCATTTACGCATGATATCTGGGGGCCCGGTAGACCCCCAGACCCTTGTTGGACTCTGCCAGTGGGTAGCAATACCAACTAAACCCCTACGGGAGCCTTCAGCCGCTATATGTGGAGGGTCTCGGATCTGCGGGCAACAGGACCCCTCCAGCGACAGGCTGGCCTCGGCGAAAAGGCCGGACTTCACCTCCTCGGAGACTGTCCGGCTAATCTATGACAGTCTTCACGACACCGCGTCTTGGAATTGGACCGGGTTCCCATCCCTCTACCGTTATCTCTCTACCGTACGGCTGCCGCGCCAGGTCCTCCCCCCATCTCTGCATTAACGCCACATGCCCTAATCGGCGAATTTGTAGGATCTCGTCATGCGTGGGGCTCAGGCCGAGAGCTCTCCTATCCGAGACATAGAAGCAGCTCTCGGCAAGAACCTCCGCCACGAGCTCCCACGGGGGATCGCCGGCTAGAGCTGTCGCTGCAGCCTACGATACCGTAAGGTACCACCGGATCGACCTCACTGCCACGACCCTCTACGCAGAGCGCAGATGGGCCTTATTCCTCGAAGTGAGACGATCCGCCCAAACCGGAGCACCGTACGTCGCCATACACCGCTCCGACAGACACCGGAGTACAGCTACCTGCAGGCGGGGCTGGGTTCTCCGAGGTTCGGGAGGAGTCTGCCCAGCGCACTCGCCGCCTTTAAGACCTTCGGTCCCAACATAGCGAAGTGTGGGCCCGAAGGTTCACGGGCATACACGAGGGTGTCATCCGCGTAGCAGATGACACCCATCCCGGGGAGGAGACGGCCTCGCAGGACCCAGTCGTAGCCGACGTCGCACAGGATTGGTCCAAGTACAGAACCCTGCGGGACAACACGCCCGACTTGCCGCCACTCAATGGACCCCGACCGGTTCTCGAGAGCCACTCTGCGATCGGAGAGATACGCCTCCAACAGCCTCACGAGATAGGGAGGCCCCTTGAAGAATTTCAGTACCTCCCGTATCACTCTTTACTCTATCGAAAGCGTTCGCGATGTCCAACGACACCGCGACCACCAGCTCCCCCCTGCGTTCCGCCTCACCCATCACCGCCCGCAGGCGCTTGAGGGCATCGATAGTCGACCGGCGTGCCCGGAACCCGAACTGTGACTACGAGATTCCGGGTCCCGTGGCCTCCTCCAGATGCTGAAATAGATGGGAGGCTACGATCCGTTCTAAAGTCTTTCCGGTCTCGTTCAGCAGCACCACCGGTCGAACCGACGAAGCCGAGTCCATGGGCCACCCTGCCTTTGGAAGCAGGCAGAAGCGACCCTCCTTCCATGTCCCCGGGAACTGACCAGACCGCAGGCAGCGGTCAAAAATTTCCCGGAGGCTATCACCGAGGTGCACGAGAGAGATCGCCAGCACTCTCCCGTGCACCCCGTCTGGACCCGGTGCAATCTTCTTTGTCTGAAGGCGAATCAGAATCGCCGCCCATTTGTACGGTCGGCCCCAGGGATCCCTCTCGAGCTCCCTTACGAGCTCCAGCTGGGCCTCCTCCTTGGCTCGACAGATGGCCTGCTGCAGGATCTTCACCTTTTGTGCCTCAGTACCTTTGCTAATCGTGGATATTCTAGTATATTTACTGGACTTACGAGTTGTGGATGTACTAGCACATGTCTGCCTACCTCTTCGGGAATAATAGGCGTGAAGGTACTTTTTCTTTCTTTTTTTTCGGAAGGTATCCCTTAGCGCCTTTTAATAATTAATATGCATACCGAAGCTTTCTGTTGGCAAAACTAAGGGGGGTAAGGCCGAAGCTATTAAGCACATTAATGCTTCATTATATTCGGGACACCTCATCCAATTGACGATCGTATAAATTAAGGTTATACGATCGATTGTTTCAAAATATCGACTCAGCAAAAGAAATGGGATCGGAATGGTCTATAGAAGCATCCTCACGGCGGGACTGATCCGATGTCCAGGTGTCACAGGTTATTAGAAGTACCCGAAGAATTACAATTACTTAGTTGTTTCGAGTAACGCATACAGTATTCGTTGTATCTTGCTGGCTCGATGCTATTGACATAAAATCCAAATCAAATTTATTTCAATTAAGACACATTAATATACAGAGATATGGAACCACCTAGTAAGTATGAGAGCATACCTGTGGCAGGTGGTCCCACTCTTCCATAGCAGGTAAGCGGTTTACATAACATTGAAACCATTTAGGTAGGAACTTTGAAAATATAAATGAGCAACCTATGAACAATTAAATACATACTTATATATGAATAATTAAGCAAGTCTTGAATATTTTGGTATTTTTATAAATTCCTTGTGTGCTTGTGCCTTTGTTTGTGTGTGTGTTTATTTATGTATATATGTGTATGACATATATTTGGTTTTTGATTTTGTTATGTTTATCACCTAATTATTGCTTTCATTGTAATGTGTAACACTTGCTTAAACTTAAGACAATATTATTTATAGTTCACAATGATAATAAAAGGAAAACTTGTCCAATACAACTAAAAAATAACACCTACTGCGGTAGCAAGATGCAGCTTGCACGTGTATGTAAAGTGTGTAACAACATCCGAGATACGTACCTCGTATGTTGTAGGTACATATAGAGACCAAAATAGAATTAATATAACCATTGTAACAAGATATAATTGCAGCATAGTGATGTGTTCATATGATGTTATTACGATTTATTAAATAATCATATAAATAAAGTTGGTATGTCCAAGCCTTTAAGTAGCGCGTTGTGCGTGCATCGCGTACTAGATCTAGATGTTGTTACTTATCTATCAATTTCTTAAAATTTTAAATGTATTAGTAATTATTTTTGTATTGTATTGTATTTTGATTTACTCTGTCACCAATTTGAAAAATTCTTTTACCATTAATATCCTACATTATTTGTGATGGACATGGGCTATATAACATGAATATTCGATAATGTAACCAAATTTGTGAAATAATTACAACGTAAATCCTTATTACGCTAAAGAAATCATTGACAACTAGTCATCATTTGTTGTCCTTACCTTATTTGTCATAAATTTATTTTTTGACATTATTATTATTCAATCATCAAATCAATCAGAGTTAATGTTAATGATCCATGAATGTATAATTTTTATATTTTTGTATATCTACTTATTTTTGTCATATTCCGTGAAATATCCGTGGGAAGCTGGGATGGTATGCCTATATTCCTATTTCGCGTCCTACAGAATAATTGAGGCTCTATATTCGCGCCTCGCGACAATCCATCCGCACCGAATGTATGCGACCTTCCCGGGCTTTCACGAGTATGAAATGTCTTCGAAAGCTTGTTAAATGTAGTATGAGAGCTTCTAGATTTCCTTCATCGTCATCATAAACTGCCATCTAATTTTGATTTACCTACCTATATTAAAAATTTAAAGCTACAATACCCAAAGGTATAGGAAGAAACATTTCTTGACCTAAGATCTAAGTAATCGACTCTATTTTTTATGCCCTTTGTTTAAAATTAGCTTGCAGTAGGAGAAGGCATGAGCTAGAGACGTCCAGCACGAGATCAGTGACACTCCACTGCACAGCCAGCGGAGACTACGAGCCCCTCCAGTGCGACGACGGCATATGCTGGTGCGCCGAACCCAAAACCGGCCAGCCAACTGTCACCCCCGTGCCCGACGTCGACATGGAGCTGTTGCCGTGTTGTAAGTCGACATGCGATTATTGCACCATGACTCTTATAGCAAAGTTTTGTTGTTTGGACATGTTGGGTGTGTTCCGCAATGTACTGGAAACCATTTTAAACTAAGAGGTCCATCATTGCCGCAGTATATATATAGTCCAACGCACAGCCAAAACTACTGGACCTGGAACTTGAAATTCCTGTAATTTTATAATGTAAGTGAACACCAAGAAAGGATTTCTTGAAGTTTTATCCCTCACAGTGTTTTTTTATAGTTTGTATGAAACTGCGCTTCTACAAGCTACTAACAGTGATTTTATCTAAATAATATGCGAGTAAACCCACGGGGCACAAGTAGTTACACAGCTCCAAGTTAAAGTTGAGTTGACAATGGTTATACAAAAAGAGGGCTCAAAATAGAATAGTGGCCGTTGGAACGGCAGGCGACACGAGGGAGACTCGAAGGTCTTCCTCTCGCGTTACGTTTTTAGGGTTACCTGTGTCAAAATAAAAAACAGGAACTTTTAGGATCTCATTGTTATTTGTATGGCCACATGTTAAAGTACAAACCCTACAGGGTACTTCCTGTTGACTCAAAAAAGTGTTTTACACTTAGCGGTACGAGTACCCCTAGGGTACGCAAGGTTGCGTCAAGACTTAAACATGTCTAAAATAAAACTAGATTTTTGCAAAAAAATTGAACTTGCAAAGAAATTAAACACATTTGTGACGTTAAACTAATATTACTATAAAACTATATTTACAGATTTTATCGCAGTTAATTTAATTATTTATCTAGCCCGACGTTTCAGAAGCTTTACAGTAACCATGTTCACGGGTGGACTGACCATGGTTAAATAATTAAATAAACTGCGTTAAAATCCGTAAAAGTAGTTGTATTGTAATGAGTAACATTCGTGTAAACTTAAGACATCAATATGTTAAACTAATGTTGTCCGTCATTAGAATACTATG
Source organism: Eumaeus atala (assembly GCA_017140195.1). NCBI lineage: Eukaryota > Metazoa > Arthropoda > Insecta > Lepidoptera > Lycaenidae > Eumaeus > Eumaeus atala. The sequence continues at coordinate 66,813 of JAFELO010000387.1, read as the reverse complement.
AATGGTACTAGTGTAAAATACAATATTATTCTTATTGATAATTCCTTTAGTAAGGCTTTGAAAGTCTCAATAAGACCGTAAGCTTCAGATGGTATGTAGAAAAAAACTGCATCCCATAATCACGAAATCTGGTAAGAAGTGAGAAGGTAACATTAAAAGGCGTATTACCGAAGATTGGTAATTTATAGGCATTTTACTGAAAAAAAAATCATTAAATGCTTGTGTCAGTTTGTCAAATTTTATAAGTTTTTGACAACATGGCTCTCCCTGCTACGGAACCCTCGCGGGAGTCCGATTCTCGCCTTGGCTTTCGCTCGTTATTTGCGCCTGTCTATTTATAAAGTCAATTAACAACCCCACAGACAGCGCGGCTAGCGTGGGCGAGAACTACTTGAGAAGGTGCGAGAGCACCGTGCATGCCCTGGCCGCGCTGCACAAGCAGCAGTCCGACCATGGCACTGTGTTCTTCGGCAACCCCACCACGTTCTGCGATTACGACGGAAGTTACGGCTCGTATCAGATACAAAACGGAATGTGAGTTCATTTCTACACGAAATTCCAAAAGCCTTCATCAAACACGCCCTGTTCAATTGGCGTGAATTGTGTCTTAAAGTTTTGGTGGTTAAAAGTTTTGTATTTTCGTGAAATATCCGTGCGAAGCCGGACGGGCTGCAAGTATTATATAATACCTATAGTGCATATGCATACACGTGTATGATATACCTACAGTAGACCCACGTGCATACAATGTGACCAAACCCAGCGCCGGCCGCCAGGGCTTGCATAATTTGAGATCGCACGGTGATAACATTATCGTTTTATGTACACATTACTAGGAATTTAGCGAATACCTTTTATCTCGCACAAATATTACACACGCTATCTGCCTTACGAACTCCGCATTAATCTACAAGATTTTCATAAAAATACTGCTCTTTATATAAAAAAACTGGCACCACCCCGCGGTTTCATCCGCGTAATTCCGGTCCTATTATAAGTGGTAGCGTCATGGTAGATAACCTAGGCTATACCTTCCTCGATAAATGGACTATCAAACACAATTTCTTTTTAATTCGGGACAGCAGTTTCCGAGGTTAGCGTAGCAAACCAGCAAACAAACTCTTCAGCTTTGTATTATTAGTATATATACTGTTCTTTATAAAATGACTACCAGCTCCCTGAACGTTTTTGTTTTTATCCGAAATATTTTTTAGAGAATTCTCAATATTGTTGATAAAGACAAATCAATGCTCTATCTTCTACCATTGCACAGGTCCATAAAGAACAAATAAACAAGTTTTGATTTTTAGGGGTTTATAATAATTTGGTAAAAAGTTCCAAGAAACAGTGAAAGCCGCATTTGGAAAGAAACATTTTGAACGACTATACGACCATCTTCCCAGATGAAGTAAAGAGAGCTATTTCCTGCAGTGTACCACGAATGACTTAAATTCATACTTGAAATTTACATTTAATTAGTCGATCGATGATATATTTAGTAAACGGAAACAAATTTGTGAATAGATAAGTAGTGGAAGTTACAAAATTTGGCTTAATCCCAACCCAATCTAACCTCCTTATAGGATGAGAGTCTTCCAGGCGAGGGGTGGCCTTGATATTAAAGCTTATCAATAGGAATGTTATATGTTTGACCCTTTCTCTATAATGTCTACCTATCTATCTCATCATTGTAATAATATTACAAACGCGAAAGTTGGTATGAAACTATGTTTCTTTTCCACGTAAAAACTCAACTCAAACGGATTTGGATGAAATTTTACATATATACATAGAGATACATTTTATGATAAAATATAAATTCTCTTCGATCTCCCTTTCCTAAATCATACGTTAGGCGAGGCACAGTTAGTGCAGATATAATATATTGTGCATCCCAGTTTATCAAACATTCTATCGGCTACCTAATCGGTTTTTTCTTTTCAGAGCGTATTGTACAGGCAGAGATGGTAAAATTCTAGGCGCATGGCAGGCAGAGTCCAGTGTGATGGGTAACATGAACTGCAGTAAGTTTTTTTTCTAATTCAGCACGTTAAGTTAAGTTGCGCAAACAAAGACTTTGTGACACTTGTACCAAAACAATACATCTGATGACACATAAATTATTATCATTCTTTTATGCCTAAGGACTAATTTCATAAGATAAAACAACAGTATAAGTTTACATAAACACATGAGACCATGATATTCTTAACAGCACTATAAATAGTTAACTAGTTCTTAGGTAAATAGGACAAAATATTTCACGACACTAAGTTCTGCCATTTACCACGAATCGTGATACTTTCAGGAGAAATCGGAATCTGTTGTGCGGTCTAACAGTAACAATGTTAGAATGAACAATTCCCCGGTATAATGCAAGGCTAACCTTACTTGCCGCGCGTGAGTTTCCCCCTTCGACTGAGGGGGGGCGGTGGGGACCCGGTCTCATTGGCCAACATATTCATAATTACTTTAGCTAATCTTAGATAACTAAGATTAGCTAAAGTAACTATTAGTAAATTCATAGTTATCAAGCTATTAAGTAACTTGATAGTTATCAAGATACACCCTTCCCATCTGTGGGAAAGGAGGGGGTTATGTCCCCTATCGGCCAGAATCTCACCTAGATCGTCGCCCGACGTGTCTTATGGTAACCGATAAAGCTGCACTGGACACTTCCGTCAGCGTAGAGCAGTAAAAAAGAATGAACAACGAATTAGGTTAAATTTCTCATCAGAACCAGTCCAATAAAGTATGTTTAAATGCATTGGTCGCGTCACCGGAGAAGCCTCATCTAAGTTGTCGGGCATGCCTTCCTTCTTTAGGCGTCCGGTCCCTTATGAGTGACTGGGCATTCACCGAGGTGATACGGAGCACTTCAAAATAAGACGTAGGCGGCCGATGGCGGCCGAGGGCTTGAGTGTGCATTACAGGAGTCCCACATACAAAGCTGTGCCCACCCAGGGCCGGTGGTCGTGCGTAAAATAAGTTTCCGTTCGATGAAAAAAGGTGATACGGTCTGAAATTGATTCCGCTTAGTTTTGTTTTTTAAATTCAGCGGGGATTAAAACAGCGTTATAGATGTTTGTGCGTTTTATACAGCAGCCCTATAAAAGCAAATTTTATACATGCATACATCGCACATTACAGGAATTAATTGACTTTATCGACAGATATATAACCAAATACGGACCTTTCATTTTGAAACAAGAGACTAGATACTCCGATAAAAACAATAGGTCCATTTAATCGGACAATCGATATGCAAATCGTTTTCGGTAATAATGCCAACGTATCGCGGTGCCGTTAGCGCACATTGCGGGACACTCCAACCGGTTCGTGACCGTGACCCTCTTCCCGACATGTGAGACGTTCAGACGCTGCTCGCTCGGAACTCTGCGAGAATGCGGGAACCATTGATTTGCTAACGAAACGACCATTTCTAACATGCAACGCATAACTTTCCTCTAGGCGTGACTTATTCGTTGCCGATATCTTCATTCGACTATATGGATCCTACTGGATTTCTTTACTGATCGGCATGTAAATAATAAGACAGTCATGCTATAATTTCCTGTTTATTTCATTGCTCCCATTGCTACATTGCGTCCGGATTTGGCCGGCACGACCGCGGTGGAAGATCAGTAGCTCTTGTTGTAAAAAATAAGTTTGGTAGTCGCAATTTTATGAAGAGGTTGTGTCATGCTGCACAGGAAGCGGTAGTGCCATGCATAGCGCACATCCTCCTATAATAATAAAAAATAAAGAGGAGGTACCTCTCGCTCACATAATACCGCAGGTGTAAAGTGACATCTTCATCGCGTAACGTTTGTGAGTAGCCGATGGCACATTGGGGGGCGGGAGGAGAGCAACATATCGGCATGATGATTGTGTAATTGTGTGTTGAAGGGGCTCCGTTTTCTCGTTTGCCTACTATTCTATAAAAACAAAACATTAGAAATATTTTCAAATTTATATAAACTCTCCTCTAAGGACACATAACTAAAACTATACAAGAAATATGGAAATATGGTGGGGGGGCGAACAATAACATATTTTGTTATTATTGACATTATATGAAAAAAATCAATCGCTAAAGTACGATAAGTATATTAATGAGATCTAGTAGCAAAGAGAAGCTATATTTCAATTTTCAATCTCCACCACAGGTATTTGAGAAACAGCTAAGAGTGACAACAGTTTTTGAAATGCCCTTTATCGCTAAGTTACAGCCACGTTTACATTGCTGTATATTAATAAAAATGTGCCTTTGTTAATGATAAAAAATCGTGAGACACTTACTTTAGGCATATTTCTCACCCTAAATAGTAACAAGTACACACGAGCATTGTTCTCTTGTACAAACTTCCTGATGAATTATTTTACCTCGTACGTACTAAAAAAAAAACAATTGTATTCAGAAGTTCTAAGGTCAAATGTCTGAATAATTAACATAAATAATTAGCCCCATAGTAGATATACAATAGTGACCAACAAAAACAATTGCCTAGTCACGACATTTCCGCTCATATTTTATATTTGAATGTGTAAATTGTTCACTGCAGCAGAGAATTTCTTTTACGACGCCATCTCGTCAAAGAAGAGCTATTAATTATTCAGTCTCACAAAGTCACTATTTTTCAGAACAACAACATTTTGTACTCGAAATATTCGTATAGTATTTTTAAGGCTAAGCAAAAAGCTGCATTCAAAGCAAGTAATTTAACAAGAATTCATTTTCATTTTGACTAACTTTTCGTGGCTTTCGTCGGCCGGGTAAGCTTCATATTTTATCGTTTTGCTCAAACAGTGTCGAGTTGACAATCAAAGCAAGGCACATACTGAAATCTAATATACAGACTTAAAAACGAGTACAATAATTGTTCTTGAGCCATAAATGCCGGATGCAGTTAAGTAGGATTACGAGTTCCTTTGAAATAACAATATTGAATATATCAATAAAGAACAGATCGAGCTGTCGGAGTAGACGTGTACTTAACCTGAAGCCAAATACTAAAATTTAGTACTGTTTTAGAGTAATATTTTTCCATCTGCGGGATAGGAGGGGGTCTGTCCCTCAATCGATCACAATCTCACCTAGATCTTCGCCCGACGTGTCTTATAGTAACCGCAGCTGATGAGCACCAGACACTTCCGTCAGAATAGAGCAAGTACACAGATATAAAAAAAAACTATGTTGGATGTTAATTCATAAAATCTTAAAGGACGTGTTTTTTCGTACGAGAATCTAGATTACTCTTAAAATGTATTAAGAATCTAAAATAAGTTAATAAAGTCGGAAAAATGCGTTACATTGAAAGACGTCGAGAAAACGTAGTGCAATTCATGCAACACAAAAGTAAAACTTCAGAAAAGTAAAAAGAGAATAAAAACGTAAAATAGTAACTCAACTAGATGGCACTAACCGACTTACATCGCCCTATTGACGGCCTATATCTCTTTGTCGTGACGAATTTTCGTTTCGTCGAGTTTCAATGAGTCTAAAGTTTCATTTTTTATTATATTGATATCTGCGTCAGCCTTCTTGGAGTTGCATATAGCTGTCCTCTGGACGTTTTACGACAGCTCTAGTATTTATATTCCTTTTATAGTAGCTATTGTCAGCCGCAATATATTTCCTCATTTGAAATCTTTAATAACTAAAACGCCTCAAACATTGATTTACAAAAATAACAAGATACACTGTCAGCCACTCACAGCCGTACTTACAAAAGATGTGTACATGTCAAATTATGCACTTTGTAAAAACGAATTAAAATCATGCGCGTAAGGTTGACTTTGCAAAACAATATGTTTATGCACAATCAACGACGTTTTAGCATGATAGTTCAGTATAAAATCATGTGTCTTGTACATTTTTAAATCAATGGCTTCATGTATAGTAACTGACATTATGATATGCATTAAAAAAAATCAAATTTACTCGAATACACATTGATGTCTTTTACACATCCCACCTGCCTACCCTATATTATACAATTGGAATACATTTTTCGGGACGCAATTGGTACGGTTTTATTGGTCTACCATTGCACCACGTCCCTCTCACCTGGCACTAACAGATCACGAAACAAGTTATTGCGCTGCGGCTCTTATATGGCTTTTGTTACTAAACCGCCCAGCAGTTAATAATTGGAAGGTGGATATGTAAGTTGATCGAATGTTGGGACACTCCAACGTGACGTAATTCAGACGAGAAGCAAAAGCTTTCACGTCTTTCAGAAGCTTAATTTATGTGATGTAATTTCGCTGGCGGCTATCCGTGCCCGTAACAGGCCACGTTCAAGTTGTATCCGGTTCGAGTCCCGCCACGAATCAATTCTTTGTACGATAAATTTCTGCACGTACGGAAATCATAGATTACGTACGATGTAAATCTTTGTCATATTCTCATTATTAGATCCCCAAGTACCAAATTTGCCATATCATGTGAGCGATTGGATACCACACTAGAACAATTCCGCTGCAATACAGCATGGCAGGACATGGGTAGTCAGTCTCAAAGTCAGTCAGTCACTCTCAAAGTGATTGTAATTGTTCATATTATCATTAGTTCTTGTCTTTAGATATTGGCTATTGTCCACGGAGGAAAGGTTAACGACCTCTACAGATTAATAATTTAATCTGTAAAATATAGAGTATGTTTCGCCAGGCACCTAAACTTATATTTAACCCCATTTATTTGCAGACTGCGCCCGTGATACGATGATACATTTTCCTGAGCGAGGCATGACTGTGACCGCTGTTTGTACGGCTAACGGAAACTATCGACCCAACCAAAATGCTGGCGACATTCGGTACTGCCTAGACTTGGATGGATACGCCATGGAAGAAGAAGACTGGCCATCGGCTTGTACTAATGTTAATTGGTAAAATAATATGAATATTCAATAATGTGTTCATAATAATTACATAATCAAAAATATAATTTACTGTAAATATATTGATGTTTTAAGTTTACGCGAATGCTAGTACATTACAACTATTTTAACGGATTTTATCGCGCTTTATTTTACAGCAACGACAGTCCACTCGTGACCATGGTTGCCATAAAGCTTCTGAAACGTCGGGCTAATTAAATAATTAAATAAACCGTGATAAAATCCGTAAAAGTAGTTTTATTGTAATTAACAAAATATTGTTCATTACAAATATTATACATATTTTTTTACACATTTATACGATAAGACGGCTTCTATGGACCCCAATTTTGAGAAGAACCTATCCGGGAAATACAAACGGTAACCAGTCCACTGCGGGTAGGATTTGCACGTCGAGCGTACCGTGGGATAGAGGATGACACTACCCAACGCGATGGGGGATGCGAGCATGCAATATAACTTAAATTTACATTTGCGCGGCGCACGCGCTCATTTTGTATGAAATTAATTATAATCTTTGTAATGTTTTTTCTTGTCATAATATTATAAATTATCAAAATTGTTTTTTTTTATTAACATTCGGATCTTTTTCTATACCTACCTCGTAATATTATGTCACTTATTGCCAAGTTCCATGATTTTAAGTAACCAGGAAGCACCTTTAAGTTTTCTTGACAAACAGACGGTCATGTGAATTCTATAAAAACGGAATTCACGTGAAATGTTATTTGAAACAAATTTCACGTAGAAGCTATAGTTAAACTGGGTTTACCTTGCATCTGGTATCCCATTGCCTGTATGCATCAGATCAGGACTAAGATATTGCTTGTGTTACATTTTTCCCTGTTATGATATTATGGTTTATCGCTTTATTTTATTTATATTGAGGGGACAAACGAGCCTCTTGCTCGGACGCCCATAAACATCCGCATAATAGCCAACAATTGCATTGTTCTCCCTTTCTTCTCCCCTCAAATGGGCCATTAGCACTGTCACATTATTATGATGAAAATGAATCATCCGTGGTAATACAATCATAGAAGTAAACATACAGCTCCAATGTTAGTGTTTGTAGTCCAATGTTTGCTGGACCTGCCTGATGGGACCAGATCAAAAATAAATTAACCAGCAAATTTTATCTGTATTCCAGGCTATCGTACCCCGTGTCTCGGACTAGACATGGATTATCAAACCACTAATAGGCTGAAGCAGGTGTTCTGACTTTCCCCACCACGGTTCAAGCCTCGTCGTTGCGGTGGGGCTCAGTAACCTGGGGTGAACCCAGATACCCTGGACGTAGCCAATTGAACTGGTGGGTGCTCTTTGTACCCCTCTTATAAGAAGAGGTGGACTAAAGAGCAGGACGACAAGCCTCTCTTATAAGAAGAGGGCACAAAAGAGTAAAAGGAGGCGGCGCTTTTGCGCACGAAGGAAAGGGCGAGGATGGGAACCTCACCCCATTTCACTGTCCCAAAGTTAGTCATGTTTGTAATTTGGTGCGCGACAACCCCATCTGTGGAGGTGGCGTTGGTCCCTTAGTCGCGGTGGTTTTTGTGGATATCCGGGACTATGATGTGCCGCGAGCCCCAGAGACCACTGGACCCCACCCAGGGCCTGTGAAGGCGTGTAAATGCGTCTCCCCGCGTCAACATAAACAAGGTGTTCTGACTTTGGTAATGATCGGTGAAAATGTACTATCCTCGCCCACAAATAATATCGGCGTGAAGACGGCTGTGTTGTCACATTTTATAATTGCTAGCCCCTGGGGAGGGGTTCGGTTTAACACTAGACAATAAGGGTTATCAAAAGCATTACGTACTTTCCGAATGTGCAGCCGAGTAGTGGCGTAAGCATCGCGCAACCCATGTCACCCGACGCCGCGCGGCCGCCTGTCCGCCGCGCGTGTGCACCCATCTGAAACAACCGGCTCCGGTTACCACAACCACATCACCACTAGTGGCGTAACAATTGGGGACAATACGGGGGGATTGGGGATGACACTAGCCCCGGCCCAAAAAACCCCTTTCATACGTAGGGTTTCGTTATGTTTCGTAGGCTAGGTAGTGCTTCTTAATGTTTTAAGAGATAGGGTCTCATCTGATTAATGGCCAGACCTGAAAACGATTTAATTATGTTACTGTACACCATACATAAGATACCTGGTGCAGTCTTCGGGAGAGCTAAGCTGAATCAGCGAAGTCCTTAAAGACGCTGGAGAACTTTAAATATAATCTGCCCCGCCGCTCCTCCCGTGACACCAACTTCACGGCCAGGACCCATCTTTTTCATTTTTTTTCTTTCTTTTCTTCTGTTTGTTGCGTCTGACCTTTGACCTTTACTTTTCCACCAAAACACCGTATCGTAAACACAGCGTGCGATTCGGTGCCTGTCCATAGGGCCATCACAGGAGTGGAACCATACACGTTTTCCAGTTCGCTCTGGGACCTGTGAGAGTGCCCCGATAAATGGATAGACGCCGATCGTACAAAGATACCAAGCCCAGGCACATAAACATATGTGCATACGCACTCAGAGGTCAACATGACCTCGCATCAACCACAGCCTCGTATTGACGAGGCTCGAACAACACATCTCCAGTAGGGAGCTAAGCTCCGGTCTGGACCCCCCTCGACTCGGCAACGGGAAGAGTGCGAAGACGTACCGAGTAAATATAGTCTGAGTGCTTAAAGGACATAAAAGAGCAGAAAGCATGCAGAACATGTTGATGTACAACAGTGGAGAAGTGCATCAGTCACGGTCCTCAGCATTATTGGACGAACAAAAAAGACTTTGAAGGTCTTAATCTGAGTGCTTAAAAACGTAGAGATCTTTGAAGGTAGTTTTATTTTAATCTGAATGCTTAGAAAACGCCAGAGATCTTTGAACATAGTTATATCTTAATCTGAGTGCTTAGAAAACGCTATAGATCGCGGGGCTTCTTTGAATGGTTAATAGTCAGCGAAGAATGCGACACTAACAGTGTCGGGGATCGTCATCACATCATTTGATCTACTTTAATCAGCCTTCAAATAGAGTGTTAGGTATATAGTTAGTATCGCACTCGTTCGACTGCATTGCTTCACTGCTCCCGAATAATTTTGAATGCACCATAACCTACTTCTCTCGCGTATTATGTAGGCGTCAAGTAATAACTAATAACTGTTTTCCATGTGTACAAACAGGGCATTGCGTAAAAAAGCAGAAAGCATGCATAAGACATGCATGCAATTCTATAAAGCAAAATTCTAATACTAACAATGTTTAGCACTTGTATTTGAATATCACGATGAATTTTGTCAATTTTACTCTTGAATTCTTTGAAATTGCTGATACGAATTGAGGGTGCAAGCCAGCATACTTCTCAGCTTTTACCACTTGGACACGCCAGCGCTGTTGTTGCCTAATTCTGTTGAAGAGCACTCGACGGGCTATTCAATGGGGACGCGATCACGCCATTGCATCTATTACTATCAGCGCCCCGCGGTTTCACAGGCGGAAGGAGGTAAAACTCCATATTATTAACTTCACCCCTACTTCAGACCCGTAGCTGTTGCTCGCTCGCTTACACGAACATCACGCAAGGAACACCTTTGCTAAATTTCAAGTCTCTAGATAGGCATAGATTTCTAGAAGACAGTAGTTTCGGCTGTACGGTGTCTGCCAATCAGTCACTCAGTAAGTCAGCTTTATATGGATTATTAACTTTATTTTGTAATGTCATGATATTTAAAATAACTCCGGAATTTGAACAGCTCTAGTTTGCGTGTTCGATCGATTCCAATCCTTCAATGACAAACCGACAGTGAGGCTGCTGGCCCAGGAAATGAGTTTATTTAAAATTGTTAATTTCATTTGAATTAATTTGACACAAAATACATAACTGAGTTCGTGGCTCTGTTGTCTGACTGTATGCTACAAATTTTATTGTATGAGCCGAAACTAGTGACAGATTTATTGGAAACTCTTCTGCCTCTTACGACTTAATAATGAGAAAGATAAAACTCATAGAGAACACCACTGTATGCTTATCACACAAAACATACTCTATATAGGTCCTATGTCAATCACGAGTCATCGCGATATCTTCGCTAAATGAACTATGTACTGGCAGAAGTAAATTGCTCCGTGCTGGATGCTCTTTGATAAGTGCTTTAAAGTGGGAAATAAGGTGCTGTCTACTGATGTTATTGAAGGTGGTGTGTGAGCGAAACAACTCGTGGAAGAGTATGTTATCAAGTACTGAACTATCGAAATAATAGTAACAGCACTACTTCTTGGTTTTCCATTGCAGTAGAATAGGGCCGGCACAACCAGAGTGTTACCTCTCACATGATATCCCATTGAAAGTAATGGCTAATACGGACTGTATTAGCCATAACAGCCAGCCAGCATGTTTCTTGCACTATATAAGTCGCCGGTTGCCTATTTGCTGGGATAGCGAAGGAGACTTATATGTGTTAATGTTCGTAGATAATCACCAAAATAAGTCTTATTTCTCATTGGTCCCCCAATACTATGAAAAATAAGAGATGCCCAGTTACTGATAGATGGATTTGGGGCATCTCACTTGTAGTTGGCAACCGAAAAACTCCCATAAACATCCTCATAATTGTTATGAAATGTTGCCTTACTTCTTTCCACATGTACCACCGTAACCACATGAATACCAACAGTGTGCCTATCATCATGTTTACAGCACTATCATGTGAGTGGAAAATACTTCCCCAGTTTTGTACGCTCAATTCGGATGCAATGCAACATAGCCCTACCATTTACTCTACTTATAATTAATTTTCCCTTTTTATTTGCTGCTCATAATACTCGCATGTTACCGAATAGATTTGCTAATTATTATTATTATCGTGAAAACTGATACATTATCTGCTGTCTATGTATTAACATGTCCAAACCAGGGCATCCTCAGCATGGACATATTATTTATACTGAGAGAATAATAGCAAGCACTTCAGAACTGATAAATACTAAAAAATAAGAAATATGTCCATTTGGAGATTTGTAAAAGTGGATTTGACTAATAGTATAACAGTATTCTGTATAAAATAAAACTACATAACATGTGGCAGCCATGTCTAAAAGTCCTGTTCTAGCAATATTTCGAGGCAACTGAGTTTTAGGAAGAGGTACTGCCATGCTGCATATGAGGAGGTTGTGCCATGCATAGTGCATGACACTATATCCTCTAATGCAATGGAATTCGGCGGGCACAACCGCCGAAGTACCTCTCGCTCACAATACCACCATAAGGTGACATATTCAGTGTCGCGTTTCATGTGGTTTGTGAGTAGCCCGTGGGCCATACAGCCTAACTTATAAAAAAATATATTTTATAATCTGTTTAATGAGCTTTTTGAAGTTTGCAACCCCTAGTATATTTATGAGGGTTTTAGTTACGAGATCTAATGTGAATTTAATACATTTCAAATTTTTGTCCTCATATTTTCTTAAAATCAAAAAATTTCAAAATGAAACCCTATGGAGCTAGTAACTAATGAGATATTTGATCTAAGACACTTTTTGCTGACTACCACTATTACATACCGTTTATTTAGTGTAAATATAGATAAAAGGATTGTTTATGTCTGATTCTAAGAGAACTTATAAAAGGATACACCAGTTTTTAGTTAGATGGACTGCAATATAGAAAAACCCCCACCAAACTTAATTCAGTAATTTATGAGTGATGAACATGGAACAAACACATACACACAGATGGCCAAACAGCCATGCAACAAAAATTGCATAATTATTTTGGATTGATGAACTGGGCTGTTATTTTGGGATAAGTAAACATGTCTATGTAGCAAATCTGATTCAGAATTCAAATCCCCTATAAAACATTGTATACATAAGTTTATAACACTATTCATCCTATGTGTTAAGAGAATATATTATTAAGAACTCATTGATTGAAGTTAGATAATTTATAGGTAGTCAATAGATTATATATCTGAATTGACTGAAGACTTAATTGACTGCCTTCAAATGTAATTAAATGGAGTATAATTATGGATATAACATAAACTACCTATAGAATAAAAGAAATATTATGTATGTACTTTGCTAAAGAACAAAAAGAAATAGATTTCATTGTAAAATGTTATATCTGAAGTAATTTAATTATATCTAGGTATTTTTTATTTGAAATTCTTAGCAGAGACTATGTCTGTCACCTGAACCGAAGATAAGTGAGACATGCACATAATTTGATGCCTGTAAATTGTAGCATAAATTATAGCATAAATTTAATGAAAAATAAATCTTATAAGATTCTTGTGGGTCGTTTCGTGTTTGTGACAACTAGGCTCGTCCAGTCTTACTATACTCAGTAAGTAGCAGCAGCTTACGATACAAGTAAATATTCATATAACATGAGCAAGTATACCAATGAAATAAGAGCAATATTTCCATGTTTATTGTATAAGTGAATAGGAACAAAATTTGCGTAGGATTTCTACTTTAAAATTATTATTTTTTTGTGATTTTTTTTCCGAGATTCGACTCGAATAATGATATTTTAGACCAATTAGACAAAAAAGTTGTTATAATCGTGAGATAGATATGAAAACCGATATTGACCTTATAACAGCGTCACGTTTTCACCGCCTTGGTATGATCCGGTTTGCCACATCAGAATCAATTCCAGACACATATTATCAAATATTTTTTAATACACACAGCACAGTCACAATGTGTTAATTTATATAAATACTATAAATTATGTGAGAAATTCACGCAATAATCGCACACCCACGTTTAAAAAGCCGACACAAAACTGCACCAAATGCTGTTTCTCAAGTCCCAGCCCCACAAAACGTCAATAATCTAGCCAGTTGCTAAATAAAGTTCAATACAAAGATAAGTAAAATTTCGATTACTAATTTATGTCTACGTTTTTGGGTATATTTGGGTTATAATTATTGTTATAAATATATTGATTAAATTTTATCAACACATAATATTAATAAGAATGGCATCGCCAATTTGCTCTCGCTTCACTGACGATTTCAGCCCTCGCCCCCCGCAGCCCGGTGCCCCAGCGGTCGCCCTTGTTATAGCACCTATCAGACGCTAGTGATCACAGCCGACTAACTTAGTAGTAACGGCGGTGTAATAAGTAAAAATAACTACAGCATATCTGTGTGCTCGTTGGCAGTGACAGACATAGAGATAATATAGATAGAGAAGGAATTCCATAGGCAGTTGTAAGACGGTGAGTAGCCGTCTTGGTTGTTAGAGAAGGAAGATGAGAACGTATTAATATCTTTGTCTATCTAATATCGCATGCGAATTGCGTAGAGAGAAATGAATGAAAAAAGGGAGGAAGAGAGAGTGAACCACTCTTGCTATCTCTTTTAAATTAGATGGCCGCGTTTTGAGCGGAGTTTTTCTATCTACATTATCTCTATGGAGCGACCAGTATTACCAATTTAAGACTTAGTCCCAAACTTAATGCAGATTTATTATAAGGGCATAAATCCCCAAACAAATTAAATGAATATCTATACATGTTGTAAAGCAAAGTCTCCAAAAGCTGTCGTCTGTGTGTGATTGTTTCTTTTTCAAAATCTATATAATAAGATACGTATTTTCATGTGGTCTTCACTAATATACAGAGCGATTCCCGAGAAAGGTTTATGCCCTGGTATTCACGGGCGAAATCCGAGCTGATCGCTATTATATTAAAATGTTTATTTTTCCTATTGTAAATGTGCGTAATTAGGATTTTTTCATTTTCTATGCATATCATTTCATTATATAAAAATACATTGAGAAACTTTGCACTTTGCTGTATATTTGGGAAGCCACAATCGTAGTTCGTACGTCTATACAAATTTACACATTTTCAATAAAGTCTATATAATATCATCAAAGGCAATTCGGTTAAAAAAAAATGACATACCGGAAGCTGGCAACACTTTCAAAATAGACATTCGAAATTAAAAAATAGTAATCCTCCTAATTTAAAAATAAAATTATTACCACGAAATATTATCGAAAGTGCGGTAGGATGTAGGGTGATTGGTCCCACACAGCACACACACAACACAGGCCCCCCCCCCATATTAACTGGCACCTACAATTACCAAGCCCTCGTGGCTCGTACCCTGCACTCCGGGTGCGCATATAGTTACCGTGTACTATGCCCTAATCCAACCTATTCGACGCTAATGATAAGAGGCGACCATTTAGTACTCTAAGGAGACCAGGAATATAGTTATTGTCGCTCACTTCTCGTAGACGTTTCCCCAGACTTCTATAACAGTCCGGATACACGGCCAGATGTACGTATCGGTCCACGCCTTAGATTAGTATTAAATGATCTAGGGACCACGATATGCTAGATCACCACCTCGCTGGTTTCATTCCCTTTGTAATGAAGAAACATGATCTGAGAGATCTTTTACCAGAAACGTTTTGACACGTTGACTGTGAATCTTGGTACTTTTGTAAGCCAGTGGCTACAATCAGTCAAAATCTTCTAAATTCATAATGAAGCTACTTTCCGAATTTTATCGAGGATTATATAACATACAACTGATGTCTTGATGTGATAAGTTACAAAAAGTACACAAAGATTTTTATAATTCGGGCAAAAAGTGCTAATTGTAACTTGCAGATGTATAAAAGTGAGGTGTGTTTTTATTTGATTATGTTTTTAACTGACTTCCGAGCTGAAGGAAGCACCCACCCAATTTTCCTGTTGAAATTTAGATGTTTATTTAATGTATATCTGTAATTTGAACCAATGATCCGTGCATTTTTTGGGAGGATTTGTGCTTTGTCAAATAAAACATATTGATGGATGACAAATTCAGTGTTCGCAGACTGTACACAGACGACAGATTTTGTAACGCGACGCGATTTAATAAACAATAAAACACTTAAATAAACCAAGATGAAATCCATTAAAGTCGTTTTATTATAACAACAACACAGCACATCTTCACGTCAGATCCCTAATGGGGTAGGCATTAGAAATTTCTTTTCGACTGCTATGAACTATAAAGATGTAATCACAATTATTTGTATTCTTTCATGAAATAACAAATAGTTTCGTTCTTGTACAGCACATTTAGGCCAAATGTTTTAGACGCGTCCAACCAATGTTTTAGTACGTTCAAGTTCACCAAGGTTCAAGTTCAGACTCTTAGTTCAGAGAATGAACAAAATCCCGCCAAAGCACCTGTAAAAACTAGCAGTCTTGATTGTGCTGCTTGTTTCGTTATGTACATATTATGATTTTACAGTCTATATGCACATTTCATCATCATCATCAGCCCTTATCGGTCCACTGCTTGATACAGGTCTCTCTCAATGAACTCCAAAACGACCGATCTCCTGCTACTCCCATCCATCCCGGACCGGCTACTGCACGGGGATCGTCTTCCAACCTGGTGAACGGTGGACCAACATTTTGTTTTCCTAAACGCGGCCTCTACTCCAGAACCTTACTGGCCCATATATGTACATTTACTTGTTAACCTATCCAAGTCAACGGTCAAGTCACATAAAGTCTAATAATATTAATAAAGAAAGATAATTAAAGACCCTTAGACTTTGCTTAGAGATATCTCATATCATTACTTTTTATAGAGGAACAATCAGCTCCATCAAGACTTGGCTTGCTCTTTGCAAGATTGATTTTGATGGAATTTCGATATTCTTTTGTGCAGAAAGTTATTTCTTTCTTTATTAGTTTGTGAGAGGGCACCAATAGAGAGGGATCATCACGATGAATAACTCTTGTCGAAGCCCAGTTCCATATCTCCCTTGGTTCACCCGAGCTCTTAGCGTTCTTCATGGGATACACAAGACGTGCAATGTTTTAACTTTACAATCAACAACCTTAATAGTTTTGCCGGTCTGTAATTGTTTCTTGTCTTCTGATACTCCACTTCTTACATGGGTTCTAACTCTGTACTAAATTTTCGCTCCTTATGAGAAGACTCGTTCTATCCCGATGATCAATTTGGGTGTAAAATTTCCTTTGGGCCTCGCACCCGCATAACACGGCCGTAAAATGATGTCTGTTGTGCCGTTTGTGGGTAGCCAGCGGCCCAGTCCCACTGGAGGGACGGCCCCTCCAGTGGGAAAGGAGGGCAAAGCAAAGGGTACTGATCGTTTGTTCTCTCATTCCATATAAAAGACATCCCATTCTTACTCTTTCATTCTGATTAATCCCTTGACCATTTTAAAGGTTCTCATTGTACACCTTTTAAATCCATATGCAGTATTTTTTACACTATAAGGGACAGGGAGCAGTCGGAACATGTAGAAACGTGTGTATGAGTGAGACTTACCTCACCGATCGTTCTGGCCAAATTTGGATGCAATACGGCATGATATTAATTTATTCCACACCTTTTATTTCATTATTATCTATATGTTACTTATATATATGCAATTCATGTACTGCAAATATGATTTTATAATTCCTATATAATAGTATAGAATTACAAAAATTTTGCAGTGGTGTATCTAGAAGAGTGGACGGAAACTGCATTTTTTTCTTGTTTTCCCTTAATATAAAAGCTAGACCCTAAATGTATTCTAAATTTGAAGCACTTCTGTCTGCATTCTGGAAACTTCGTCAAATTCTCACGTCAACACAAAAATATTCAACCAATGCGTTCTCCCCGTGACGAGCTACGGGGCCGAAAGATGCCCTCTTAATTTAGGACTGGACCGTAAGTTTGAGGTAGCTCAGCGGGCTCTTGTACGTGCTACGTTGGGTGTTTCTTTGTCCGATTAAATTCGTAACGAAGTCATAAGCAAGAAAAAGATCACGCGAAGAATAAGGTCGCTGAAGTGGCAATGGGCTGGCCACAAAGTTCAGATGGCATATGGGCCACTAACGTTCTGGAGTGGAGGCCGCGTTTAGGAAAACGAAGTGTTGGTCGACCGTCCACCAGGTGGGAAGACGATCTTCGTGCAGTAGCTGGTCCGGGATAGATGCGAGTAGCAGGAGGGCGGTCGTCTTGGCGTTCATTGAAAGAGTCCATATGTCCAGTAGTGGACCGATAATGATGATGATGATTATTATTATTATGTCTCCTAGAAGTCCCTTCAAATTATGATCGGCCCATCAATCAGTCAGACAGTGAGTGTCAAAATCAAAAACTGACTAGTCTTAAACTACTGGTTCAAAATGAATGAAATTTGAAATATACCGTGTGTGCCACTTTCAATCTACGACAAAGTTATAGAGAGTCAAAATCGCCCGAGTGGCTTCGAGAAAAGGATGCGTACCGCTTTTTTCTCGACTTGACGGGGACGCTGCTGTGGCTCCAGATGTAATCTGGTCACATTATTTGTACTCCAGGAAATTGGGTCTCGGTCATCTTCTATCATAAGGTTATCTAATTTTCTATTGTTTCTTGCACTTCCTGCCTTTTTTCCTGTTAACGTCTCTAGAGCTACTTATAATTTTAGATATTCTGCTCAGCTACTTTTCGAACTCGTACCTCTGGCTGACATGAGGCGTGAAAGCTAAGGCGTCGCGTTTCGAGCTGTTTGTGCTTAGGAGCATGGCTATATTATGTTTTATGTGTTTGTGACTTTCTGCTGAACCAATGGGTAGATGAGATATGGAGGCCAGCACATCTGCATACATGATTAAAATAGATGTCGATTTATAATATCATCTATTAAACTCAAGTTGATCGCTGAAGACTCAAGATTGATTTGCGGTTAACATAACCGAACATAATTAGTTTTTGAAATAGAACTAAGTAAATATAGGTTTTTCATGTTCAATATAACTATGTCGGTATTTGAATAGGTATACTTCCAATTTAAATAAACTGTACTAAAATTATACAACCAAATCAAATAAAATATAACGTTGGCGATATAAATGTCGAATTTACAATATGCAGCACCGTTTACGTCTTCGCCGCCGGGATTCCGCGGAGGGTTGACGATAAATTTTCTTTAAGCGTTTACTATGATCCTTCAGTGAGACAGGTTTCCTCCTACATTTATTTTGAATTTTATCACAATCGCAAGATGTACCTATTCGATTTATTTGGTCTGACGCACTGGGACAAACTTGTCGTTTCTTAGCACTTGTTTTAAAGCATTTCTCTGGATCAGGACATGGCGGTGGCCTCGGTCTGTGTCTATGCACACTGCATGTTGGCTCCGAAATACATGGCTTCAAGGTTTTTGAAGATCGCACGGCTGCGGGCATAGACAACAACATTATTAATACTGTTGCACACATACATACAAATATGAAATATAAAATAGAGAATCGTGCATGCGTATTGCGCAGAGAGAAATGGATAAAAAAGAAAGGAGAGTATTATACGTTTGCGGTCTCTTTCGATATAGACCGGCGCGTTTTAGGCTGGCTTCCCTTCTCTATCTATACTATCTCCATGGTAAGCCTACCTTTGAATTTAGAATCTCGTTAATTCGTAAGAGATGTAAGCGTGATAGAACGTTACACTTCACCTTGTTATACTCGTGATATTTTTTATACCACCTTTCATGAGGAGCAACTCCAATAATAATAGGAACTACGCATGATTTATTAAGAGGCCGGCACAACCGGGGAGTTACACCTCGCTCACACGTCATCGCCATAAAGTGACATCTATGTTGCGGTTTGTGAGTAGGAGGAGAAGAGGAATGGAGGGTAACGCACCTGCAGATATCTATGGGCACCGGTATAGTCGTCAAAAGGCTATTTCTCATTTAAACCCCTACACTAAAGAAGTGATCGAGGCGAGGTGGTCATCAAGGGTCATCCAATAGAAATATGAGTGGACAAATGTTTTTTCTCCTTAGAGGATTTATTTTCAAAAAAATAATGTTTTTTGATGTTTAAATAGAACATAAGTATTATTTATGCGTTATGTGATACGACACAGCAACTTGCATGTGTAGCTTAATTTCAATTAATTTTCCTAATCTGTTTAATTGATTCATTAAAATCCATGTCTACCTTTTCTAGTAGGTACCTAATAAATTATAAAATCTCGGAAAAGATTTAACAAAGCAAATGTATACTTTTTATTATTATTTCGTGTACCTTGTTGACTCACAAGAACTTAAAGAACAACAAAAAGTAAATTTAACAAATTACAAATTTTTGCTATTTTTCACCCTTGTAGTTCCATTTTTTTTTTCAATATGTAAACCTATTTATGATATCTCTTCCTTTTCTTCTGAGGCCCATTCGAGGTGTAACAATAGTTATAATATTTGACACTTTCTTTTCTTCTTAATTCGTCCTCTATGTCCTTTCCCCGTACAGCATTCCTCTTTTAAAGCTGATCCTTTTCTTTTCCTATAATCATCATAGCTATGTGTTCCCTTGAGTCTGTCGTTTTTCATCATTTTTTGCTCTTTGGACTTCTTCTTAAGAAAACTTTGTACAACCTTGTTCTCGTCTTGATTAGTGTTGCTCTTGGTTTTACTGCATGTACCGCATCGACTTATCGATCTTGTTCCCATAATAGAAACAGCGCTTTGGCAGGGTCGCACTCCCTTGGATGTTGATTTCTTTAGACATCGCTCTGGATTCTGGCATGGTGGTGGCTGTGGATGGCATCGTACCGGCGAGCATGAAGCCGACGGAGTGCAGGGCGGATGCATTAAAGGAGACATCGTTGGCGTGTATTTTATACTGTAATACAGAAAAATCTTATCAGAATTTCTCATGAAATAACAAAAGCCAGCATATTCAATCTGCCACGTGTATTACATATTTTTCAGCTAACAATTTGACTTTGGACTTACCTAAATCTATAATTCTGGACACATTTATACGACCTAAACTTTCACGAAAACTTTACGAGAAACTGTAACATGATTAGCGCATAGAAACGGACAAACAGTTTACCGGAATTGAAATAAAATTCGTCAACACAACCTTTTCAAATTTCATAATTATACGGTGATGCGAGGAATATATTTAGTAAAATATAATTACATAATGACGAAATAATTAAAACTTATTACTTAGATCATTTTGTAAGTAAGGACACATGTATGAGACATACTCACAATATTTGCTCATTTTATGTTCTGATCGGTGTAGATTTATCACTGCCGCTTCCTGATTTGACTTACACTAAAGTTAAAAAGTAAAAATGTTTACTCGTATTGTTACTGTAAATACAGAGTGGCAGAGTGTAAATTGCTGGCTTTATCTATTACGTATGGAACACTAGATCTGCAGGTTTATTTGGAAATAGTTGAGAAGCAGCTTTTTCAATAATTTCAGTGGCTTACCCATAATATTTATATTAAAAATTAAGTGTAACAATTTCGTATGATTATTGGAATTTTTATATAGATTTTGACGATATTTGCCAGATAAAATTTTACATTTTTTGACAATATTTTGATTTTGTTTTTAAACTCCCGATCCTGGCTTGTAACAACTCTTCTCTTTCAAAAGCCGATGAATTCTCAACCTCTTTCTAATTTGTTAATGAGCATACAGTTTGCACTCATAGACTAATGATAAGTGAGAAGTAATACAATATTGTTTACGTTTCCATTAGAGACGTCGATAGAACGGCAACAATTTTGGAAGAGGTGCACTACCTCTCATGCTGCAATCTACGAAGAGAGAGACTGAGCCACATTTGCACTCTTTCAACATAAACGGTCGCGTTACAGGCTGGCTTCCCCCGCTGTAGAAACTATATGGAAATACTACTTGGAAACTATATATTGCAACTCACTGTGCTGTTAAAATGTATGTAGTAGAGCGGCGCCAGCATAGCGAGTACGTATGAAATATAATCTGAAAGGGTGGCACCGTCTAGCGCCATGCTCATAACATAGACTGTAATTTCTAGTACCATATAACCATTGATGCTTGTATATTTGGGCGACGATTTCTCCATAAATATAAAGATTAGGGGAATCCACTTATTTGAAAAGCGTATAAAAGGTACTATATATTTACTTTACTATACTTACGAGAATTGCCTTAACTCCTGTTTAATTTATCTCGGTTTCGGGGGATGGGGGGGGGGGGGTTGGGAGTGCACTCCACGTGGGTAACAATTTATGTTAAAAACTTAAGTGCATTTTCCGATTCGTGTATTCAAATTCGGCTTTATCTAGCATTGAGCAGTTTCCCTACTCGGTTGCAGAGGTCAGTTGGCAGTCGCATAAAAAGGGACACCAATGTCAAATCCTCTGTATTAGATAGCAGTTCCAGATACCATCTGATATACGGAAGCGAATATAACAAGCGATAATATTTCCCTACCAAATATAAGTTAATATACATGTTGATCAAATATGGCCCTACTACTCTATTTATTAGTTAACTCATCGAATGACTCTGACCTAGAATATTAAATAAAAATTTGACCGCAACTTGTAAAAGCCGAATAATGGTTTAGAAAATCATATAGTTTGAAAAAAGTTTTTTTTACCATGTTGGTCAAATTGACAAAAGGTAGGAGTAATAACAAAGGCATGAGCGAAAGGGTTGGGTTATATAAATATACAGCGTGATTTGTAGGAGATTGTATATTGTTAGGGCATGGTTGTTACTACATAACTAATAGAAATACAAAAAAACGAAAATATTGCTTAAATACATAGTAAACTGAACCGTATTTAGTGTCATTATATTACGAAAGTATGGTTACCCTATACGAGCTCCTACGGTGTGTCCGGTGTTGTACAGTTGTTCATATACACTTAATTTAAAAATGTTTTAGGGGTCAGTTTGTGTCCGTGTAATAACATTAGCGCACCTCTCGTTAAGCCGGCCTGATTCTGACATAAAACAGCGCAAGACTACATCTTACTTAAAATATGTAATTACATTTTGTATCGGTAAGTGGAGATAGATTGTGAACTTAAGATATATGTTGTATTGGATTGAGTTCGCGATTGATATAATAATGAAGACTATTTATTTCATATGCAAATGCTACAAAATAAAGTAAAATGTGATTTGAATAGAAAACTTAGTTTAAAGTTTTGGACCCATTTCGGTTAAGGCGCAAGGACCTCCCTTAAGTTCTATCCAAATTGTTTGTTTTCCGTTGCAAATTTTAAAATCAATTTATCACTGTTACATGATTGATGAATATGACTAAACGAGTTCGTTCACGATAAAACCATTGCCCGTCAGAATCTTTTTTGTTCCACTTCAAGAATAATATGTAGTCTTACTAAAAAGCGGTGGATATGCATCAGACATCTTGTGTCTTCACAGTTCACAGGCAATGGGTACAACTGTATAGCTCTTTTATATAGTAAGTTGTTGTCTATATATTCTTAACTAATTCGGAGACTTGTGATTCGAAACATACCTCTTCATCATCAACATTGTCAGCCCTTATCGGTCCACTGCTGGACATAGGCCTCTTTCAGTGACCACCAAGACGGCCGATCTCCTGCTGTTACTGCACGGAGATAGTCTTGTCACCTGGTGAACGGTCGACAGAATTTTCATAAACATACGATTAAAAAAATATGTTAAGCATTATTAATTTATTTTTTATATACACACATTTATTTGAATATATTTTTTACATTTATAAACATCTCAGTATAGGCTACGAATAGCTCTTGTAACAAATATATTATTGTATCGAAATAGCGCCAAAGTATAAGCAAAACGGAATGTAAATGTTTATATCACGAGTGTAGCAAGCGCCGATCACATCTAACAGTGTTGCGTTAACTGACCTAAGTTATGGCGAGCAATCATTTCGCAAGTCTACACTAAAATTGTAGACATCTCTAAATAGAAGTGCACTTACTATCATTGCTTGCTAACCAAATTTCTGCGACTCGTGTGAACAAATCCAAGACATACAAGAGCAAGCAGGATATGCAGAGAGAACTCGTCCATTGTATTGTATAGCCAATGGCAGAATGCAGATTCGAACCAATAATTTAGAACTAGTTAGATGGAGACGGATATTGGACTTGGCGAGCAAAATCATTAAGAATATACTGCAATTGATCATGTCAAAAATGTGTCAACAGTGCACATGCAAGGACTGAACAATGCTTACTGGCGTAAAGTTGTTTATTATTTGTAGAGTGACGCGATTCTCTGCAGCTTCAATCCAAACATTATAAAGCGCACCTAATCTACTTACGTCAATGTCATACAATGGTGTTACCGACATGTTTTCATAACACACCGGTAACGGACTAAAATAATACTGCCGATGTGTTAGTCTTATAATATTAATATTTATATACTTTAAAACTGTTATGCTTTCGTCCTCAAGAACGTATTGTAAACGATTTTATTGAAAACAGGTACATTATACGCAAATAAATATAAGTTTTAATCTATAAACAAAGTTATATATCCACCAGCAATTTTCGAGAATATTTTTTCTTTTACTTCTATAGAATTTTGGGAAAATATAATAATTTTATAGATATATGAAACAGGGAAGCAGACTCAACATTATACATACATTTGTTTTAATATAAAAATAAGATAATTCTATTTTATTATGGAAACAATAAAATCATCATCTCGTGATCGTCCGAAAAACTGTGAGCTTATCTGTGGCCTGTGGTACGGTGACCTACTGCGGAGGACTCCGACTCTCACTTCACAGAATTTGGCAACTCATACGTGACGGGAAGTAAGTGCAATATAACATTAATGGTGATGTGTGCGTGTGTGTGTGTGTGTGTGCGTATGTGTGTGTGTGTATGTGTGTGTGTGTATGTGTGTGTGTGTGTGTGTATGTGTGTGTGTGTGTGTGTGTGTGTGTGTGTGTGTGTGTGTGTGTGTGTGTGTGTGTGTGTGTGTGTGTGTGTGTGTGTGTGTGTGTGTGTGTATGTGAGTATGTGTGTGTGTGTTTTTTATGTTAGTTCTGCTGCCCTATTGCCGTGTGTTTTCGTGGCGGCTACAACCCCACTAGGACGTAGGTAAGTAGTAATGAGGACAATCCATTAGTTTTCTTTCTTCGATGTCGACTCCTGATAGGTTGGGGGTTGGTCCTGTAAACAAGTACAGTTATGTAAGTTAAAGTAGGAAATGATTTCACTCGATTGGCTAGAAATAAACAGAGCTAACAAGAAGTAGTGCCATGCTGTATCGCAGCCAAATTGGGACGGCACGACCGGGGAGGAATCTCACTCACATGAAACCGCCTTAAGGCATACGGCCCTCGTGTGCCTCGTGAATAACCGATGTGACAGTCAATGGGGGGGGGGGGGGAACAAATTAATGGGTCGAAGCAGGGCTACGCATCGGCATACGCGGATGGTAATGAGCGTCGGTAGTCACCAAATGACTCCGATTGCGGATTTTTCTAGGGCTCATATGAAGCTGGCTTATGGTTTTTTAATGCGGAATCACCGTGGAACAACATCACAAGACTCACATCCACAGTAGGATTATTCTTTCTAATTACTTAAACTCCACCTGATAACCGATTAGGCCCTTTAATAATCTGTGCCAGGATGAGCGCAGTAGGAAAAGGTAACAAGGCAAATGTCTGTTGTGTAATCGATGCTTTCTCCGCTTCACGTGGAGATAGGTCTGACCCCAAGGCCAAGGCACTAGATAAAACTTTCTTTCGTTAGTGCGTATACTAGACCTACATTATTACCAATGTTTTACTTTGATATGGATGTCTTAATTTCACGCGAAGGTTATTACATTAAAACTACTTTTACGGATTTTATCGCGGTTTATTTAATTATTTATCAAGCCCGTCCATAGAACATCGCCTCTGGTGTGTGCGCCCGCGGGTTTGAATCCCGCCTAGGCCATGAATGTTTATGTATGTATTTCTATAACAAAAACTTTAAATATATAAGAATATGAAATATATTTCCGTCGTCTAGTACCTGTAACACAAGTCCTTACGGTACTTAGCACAGGACTGGGCTCATGTGGTGTGATAAGTCCACAGATGTTATACAAGAACAACGATACGGACGTATGCGCTTTAAGCTATATCTTCGACAGACAATAGCGAAGTAGATGGTCAGCTATGCTGTTCTACACAGCTCACGCATGCCAGTGTAACAGTGTCACTCGAGGGTGGTGTACTCACATACGGCGGCGGCACGTAGGCCGTCTGCGGCCTGTTGGGATCGTAGTAGGCGCTCCGAGCCGCCTCCGCGGCCTTCGCATCTGCAACGTTACTCTCTACTGAACGATCGATACAACTACAGGCTAAGTTACATCTATGCCAATTACACGCTAATGATGTCCACTGCGTGATCCGAGATCAAGTAAATTGCTGTACAATGTTTTTGTAGTTATGACATTTTAAAAGTGGCTAAAGAAGTACTATATCAGCAATAACGATGTCATACTTTTTATGTAGTTTAATGTTTCTTGGTGTGAAACATCTACCGCTGGCATGTGGCATCCGATAGCGGATCATTGTTGTGCAATTGGTTGTAAATAGAGTGTCACTATTACATATACATTTTAAATTTTCTTAACATAATTGCTATAATTATTTTATTAAAAAAAAAAATTAACTATCAACATTACTTTTACCAACGAAATATGAAATATAAATGAATAAGATAACAATATAAAATATTTCAAATATAAATGATTTTGGAATATTTTTGATGCTGTCCCGTTCTGTGCAATTTTATTGTTTCACATCTATCCCACTGTCCCACAGCGACACATTTAGTTTTTATTGCAATAATAGGTACTAACCAGTATATTTTTGAAAAATTATAATCAGTAATCAGTAACGGTACATAGTGATACATAAAACACTTAGCAGTCTTCTTTAACCTCATTTTACCGACAACAATGTATTGGAGCATGTTTAGTCAGAGCGTCCTGTCGGGTACCGGGACAGGTCAACATAGCAGAGCGTCAATGTTTGTCATAGATATTACCGATTATTGTCACTAGTTAAGACACTAAATAATTTGCTTATTTTCCTCTCGATATTATAAATATCATATATAAAATTGAATATTTTGCTTCATCGGTGAAATGCACTACATTTTTTAAAATCTGAACAGTAGTTCCTTAGATTTAAGGAACTACTGTTCAGATGTTAAAAAATCTTTCAGTTATATACCCCCTTAACAAGGACTGTAGGCTTTTCATCACGCTAAGGTACTCCAATAGGAGCAGAGTTATGCTGGAGAAACTGTGTGTTCCATGTTTAATTAAATAAATATATTAATATAAAACTATGATACTTTATTACGTCTACTACATACCACTGGCTGACATGCCGTTGGATGCCTGCGGGGCGAAGCCTCCGGGGTAGCCGGGCGGTGCGCTGGCCGGGTAGCCAGGGGGAGGCATGTTACCTGGGGAGCTGGCGTTCATCCCACCAGCCGCGCCGGAGAATCCAGGACCAGGAGGGTAGGCCACACCACCAATGCCAGGGTATGGCGGCGGAACGTTGGACACAAAGACCGAATTGGGCGAGGGTTGATCAGGGAACGCCTGAAACAAAAATATAATCAAATGTCTGCCTAACGACACCTATACAACAACAACATATCTTCATGCCAAATCCCTTACAGAGTAGGGAGATATAACTAAGTGCCATAGGCCACTATCTTCACCTACTTGTCTTGCTTCTGCCACATAAATTACTAGTTCATACCCACACTAGTTCTGGCTGCAGACTGACACTGTGCTTGGACCACACCCAGACTCCAAGCGGGACATATCATTATCACACATCGTGGTGTGTTGGTCATGTTCCTACCCAGCATCTACATTCTTGCTGCAATTTGTATATTATATGTTTTCCTGCATAATATATAACCTCCGACTGAATTGCATATTACTACTGTACGTATCTGACACCTATTGTAAATATATTGTATATAAAATGAGTGACAGAGCCATGGCATAAGCCATGTAAAATAGTGATTCTTTTTTTTTAAGTAGTAGTATAGGGACAAACGAGAAATCGGAGCATTTCAACGACTGCCAACGCCCATGTACATCAGCATAATTGCCCTCCTTTTCACCTTCCCCCAATGGGCCACCGTCTACTCACCAACCGCACGAAACGCGACACCGTAGGTGTCATTTTACGTCAGTATCCAGTGAGCGAGATGTACCTCCCCGGTCGTGCCGGCCCAATTCTGTTGCATAGGAGGATGTATTGTCATGCATGGCACTATCTCGTCCTATGCAGCATGACACTATCTGCAACAAAAATGATGTAGAAACATTTTCAATAAACTTAAACATGACTTACAGTATAAGGTGGCACCCAGCCGTAATATCCTTGAGCTGGTGGAGCATAGGCAGGTGGAGGGGCAGCGTACCACGGGCCAGTCGGTGGAGTGTATGGCGGCGGTGGAGCGTTAGGTGTAGTGTGTCTCGATGCTGAAATTATTAGTTGTCTATTGAAATTTCATTTAACTACTTCTCTGCTTTATTACCATCACACATTCTCAACGTTTTATCATTTACAGAGAAGTCATAATATATGTATATTTATTGCTTCTTTTGTCTCATTCTTTTGAGTGTGATCAGCCAACTCCGGCTTCAATGGTCTTTATTCTTTCCATGGAGTGTATCACATGTTAAAAACTCCTCTCTAACAAAGAAACACCCAGTATAGCACATTCAATGTGTGCAAATTGTGGCATCATGACAATGCAGTGCTAAAAATATACAGACTAGATAAATTGGTAATAACAGAGATAATGAATTGGTGTAAAACTCCTATTCAAACTGTGTAAATATGGCTACAATAATAAATAGAATTACCTAAGTGGGCAGCCTTAAGCATAGCTTGTCCAAATTCAATTGCTCCTCCTGATTTGAATGTCAGCTTAAACTTCACTTCCCCAATGAAGTTCCCGTTAGGTTGAGCGCGAACTTTGCCTTTGATGAAGTTAGCACCAAACATTGGTTGTTCCACTGTCACCTAAAAAATAATATATTATAGTACAATAGTACAGAACAAAGTATATACTTAAGAAGAGCTTTTATTTTTTGTACTTATTTTTTATTTCGTGGCATTGGGTCAGCAGTACAAATATAACCATCACGTATAAACTTCTATATCAGTATGGTCAACATCTCTCAAACTGACTCTTCTAAATATAGAAACCAATGTATGTTTGCTTGTATTGCTATTTTATATATTAGATTTTAATGAAAATTTGTTAGCATTTTCATGACACCCATGAAGGTGTTAAACAGATAAGATACTTAAG
This sequence comes from Eumaeus atala, assembly GCA_017140195.1. Classification (NCBI taxonomy): domain Eukaryota; kingdom Metazoa; phylum Arthropoda; class Insecta; order Lepidoptera; family Lycaenidae; genus Eumaeus; species Eumaeus atala. The sequence continues at coordinate 37,747 of JAFELO010000387.1, read as the reverse complement.
AAAATAGACATTTATTTAGTTACTATTTATTTTTTAATTTATCACCAAAGCATAGACGTACTGGGTGGGTGCTTCGAGTGACAACTACAATATCTAAAAAAAAGATTTTTTCTACATTTTGTGTTTGGGATGTACTTACATCTTGTAAAGAAATGAAAGGGAAACTGAAGGACCTTAGTGGATCTGAAGTGTTTTTAGTGTTAAAGACCATACGGTGTGTAGTCAAATACATGCGGCCTTGCTTTATCCCTTTGAATTGTCCAGTTTCATTTCCATAAAACTCTACAGTTACATTGTCCGAAAACAAAATAATGCTGAAAAAAGAAGATTGTTACATACATTCCAATAATAAAAATAATAATAATAATAAAAATAGCGTCTGTGATGTAACAGTGTGGGTGTTTATACCATTATGCCCATTAATACCGTTAGCCGTGTGATGACCTGGGTTCAAATCCCAGGTCAGGCAACTATTATTAAATGTTTCTCAGATTATTCTGAGCACGCATTACATTGTTGGATTGCAATGTGCCCGAAGTGGCCATAGGCCTACCACCTATTACATTGTGGGCCTCAGTGCTTTGCGTAATCATCGGTGTGCTAGTATATCTACTGGACTTACGAGTTCAGGGATAACAGGTGTGAAGGTATTTCACTTTTTTGAAGATATATTCCTATAATCCTTTACTAATATAAGATCATATATGCCCCAATTATCGTGTCCATAAATCCTACACATTCATAAAAAGTGCTTAGTACTGTTGCATATGGCCCATATGTGGTAGTCATGCTACTCCTACAAGTTTTGCCATAATGTGAAGTTAACAATATAACATTTGATTAGGAGGTAGATGATTATTAAAAAATTACATAGATATGTGGGTCCAGTTGTGAGTAGATTGTGTGACTTGAGCCCAGTGGGACCTGGAACTACACTTAAGACCCTGTGAACTTAATTATAATAATTTTCTTATAGATTTCAGCAAGTATTTGTAAGTGTCAGTTTCCAGTGGCCCATTGGAAATGGCTAGGAAGGAAGCCAAAAATCTGCACAACACTTTTGAGGATGTGCATGGGTGGCTCTTGTCAACAAAAAAGACTCCGACTGCTCGTTTGTCACCTCATACTTAAGAAAAACATAAATCTTTGCAAAATAACACACATATGCATATCTATTAAAGATTAAACTTAATTATAACAAATATATTTGTTTGCTTTGGAGAAATATGTGAATATCATAAACCTAGCAAGAGAATTGTTTGTTGCAAGAAAAAATATGCACTATCTTTATGCCGAATTCGAAAATAGTCCCTCGGAAGCAGAGTTGTTGTTAGCGTTATTTTATCATCCTTCGGCGCTAAAACTCAAAAGTGTACAGAAATTAACCACGACGCGATAAGGAAAATTTTATTGTTTATCTACAAAGTATAAACTTGATTGCGTCATATTTTGTGGATGATTCACTATTTAATACTTTACTAATTTTTTATGGCTTCTATGGCTTTTCGATGAATGTAACTACTACTCCATGAAGTATGAAATACAAATAATGAATTTGATAAGCTTAGTTTACAAATTGTTTTGATTTAAACAAAATAATACTTACCATTCTCCGGCATGTATAAGCACTCCATTGTCCGCATGAGCTGTATTCAGGGACATATTTATAACGACTAAAACAAATGTATTTTCGAGTTATGATGGCATAAAACAATAATGTAATGTAGATTGCCAAAATAATATCTCTAGAATATTTCGTAAGTTCGTAAATCTATTGATGTATGTCATTTACATCAGTTCAGTTTTTTTTTATTCGTCCTACAGGACAGGCTCAGATCATATGATGATACCGCCTCGTCTTTAGTAGTTTATTTAGCTTTAGTTGTTTTATATAGTATGTCTCTAGTGACACCAGCTCAGACTTCAGAATTCGGATGACACTGACAGGTTCATAGAGATAATATAAATACAGAAGCAAAGTGCGCCTACAACGCGGTTCTAACTACATCTAAGTTGAGAGACATATTGAAGTTTACTTTTCTCTGTTTCATTCATTTCTCGCGCATGCGAGATTAGATAGACAAAAATATTACAGCTTTCTTATCTTCTTTTTGCTTTTCACCAATACAGCCACCGTCATATAACTATCTATGGCATTCTTACTCTATTTATATTATCTCTATTGCATTCTATATGATACAGAGAATGTACTACGCTAGTTGTCTCTTTCGACTTAGATGGCTACGTTGCTGCTGGCTTCGCTACGGATAGGCTACATTCCAGAAATAACGGTGAGTATATACTACACGTTACACTTGACGGCGGTCGAAAGGGAGCGTGAACGGACCTGGCAGAAGCTGGTCTTCAGCGATCGTATGGCCGAATTCAATATCAACGGGCAGCTCGAAACCGCGGGGAGGTGGAAGCTGCGGCGTGTAGTCTCACGGACAAAATCCGAGAGGCACAGGCCGCGGCGACCACCACCACACCGGTCAAAGAGCGCCGTCGGAGTGCCTCCTTCCCGACCTCCTGTTTGATCTGTGTAGGAAAAGGCAGTTGAGGGGATTCTGGGCCGAACCCGCTGCCCGCTGATCAAGGCCGATCTCAATCGACTTTCTGAGGACGTCTCGCTCAAGCTGGCGCTGTCGACACATTCCTCTATGCCCTGAACAGACGACTCACCAGGTCGAAGACCACGATCAGCCCACTCACCGACTCAAACGGCCAACGCCACTACAACGCCCAGACACAAGCAGACATGCATGCCAACTACCTACAATCACAATTCACACCACACCCAGCAACACCAGACGCCACCGAGCACCACGAGTACGAAGAAGGTCGCGTCCGAGAGATCCTTTCGTGCTCGCCTCCGTCAACATCCCTCCCACAGCACTGGTGATGATGCCGTGGCACACAGCCGTGGCTCTCATCAGGATAGCTAACGACGTTCTCCACACGTCCCACTTTCCGGATATCTGGAAGGAAGGGAGAATCTCCGTGCTCCCAAAGCAGGGTAAGTCTCGGAAGCTACCGGCCGATCACGTTGCTGTCGCATGTGGCCAAGTTGTTCGAGCGGCTATTGTTCCGGAGACTGAAGCTGTATATCCCAATAAGAAACGGGCAGTTCAGTTTCCGGGGTGGTCACTCGACCACACTGCAGCTGGTGCGGGTGCTCCATCACTTGTCCACGGAGATGAATAAGGGGAGACATTCGGTCGTAGTCTTTCTCGACATGGAGAAGGCCTTGACCGGGTGTGGCACCCGGGCCTCCTGGTCAAGTTGGTGGACGCCGGCGTCCCGCCGGCTCTCGTGCGACTAGTGGCGTCGTTCTTGGAAGTGAGAACCTTCCGGGTAGCGGTGGAGGGGCGACATTTCCCTCTGCGGGATATACGTACTGAAATTCCGCAGGGCAGTTGCCTGTCCCCTTGCCTCTACGCGGCCTATACCAACGACATCCCGACGCTCAACAACCCACTGGGAGAGGGCGAAACGGATGCCTTGCTCGCGCTGTTCTCTGACGACTTACAT
>JAFELO010000387.1:0-34067 GCA_017140195.1 Eumaeus atala | reverse complement strand
CCGGGTCATGAGGTTTGCCTCGAAACCCGCAATGTTTTTTTTTTAAGAGTTTACAATGTTATGTTTCGTCATTACGAAGGTGATATGTGTTGAAAACAACCCATAAACAATAAATGTTGGCAGAATGTTGCTATAGGCCATCGGTCGTCATTTACAAAAGAAGAAGTAAGGTACAATTTTCATATTAATTTGTAAACAGCTGCACGAGTTTGAAAACAATTTGTATTCTCTTTTCTTTTAATCCTTATTTTTCGAAAAAATATATAATTATTACAATCATGAGTGATCAGAATATTGAAATTGAAAGTGTTCGTCCGATAAAACCTATTAATGTGAACACAGTCCATAAAATATGCTCTGGTCAAGTAAGTAAACGGCGAAAGTCCATTTAAAATACTTTTATATATATAGGCAGCAGGCCTATTTATTACAAAAGTTCGATATCTAACATAAACTTCAGTTAAATGTTAAAGGTTATACAATAATGACAATAGTAATCAAGTGTTATTGAAAATTTCAGGTTGTCCTTAATTTAGCAGTAGCAGTCAAAGAATTAGTTGAAAATTCGCTTGATGCTGATGCCACTAGTATTGAAGTAAAGCTAAAAGATTATGGCAAGGAACTTATTGAAGTATCTGATAATGGGTTTGGCGTGTGCGAAGCGAATTTCGCTGCTCTTAGTGAGTTAATAATCGTAAAAATAAGCTAATGGCTTGTACTGTTGTACTGCTAAAAGTAGGCAATACTCAAAATTTAATTTATAAAATTCAAATATAATTTTATTTTAGACGGCAGCATGCTTGGGATTTATGTGGGTGACCACATACTCCTCTCCCATTTATCATAACGTGGTGTTATATAGCTTATAACCTTCCTCGGTAAATGGGCTGTCTAACACTGAATATTGCAATAAGTAGCTTTTGAGATTTGCATGTTCAACCATACAAACTTTCAACATTATAACAATGTTAAGTAGCTGGAGAGTTTTATGATAGATTAAAAATAATCATGCTATTAATAAGTCAAGCTTAGTCTCTGCCAATTGGCTTCCTTCAAATGTGTATTGACACAATTTTAAGAAGTGGATGTCAAATTGATTTTAACAAATTTATTTTATAAAATGATTGTTCTAATTTTTCAGCACTGAAGTATCATACATCTAAAATAAATGATTACTCAGATTTACTTGGTGTATCCAGTTATGGTTTCCGGGGAGAAGCATTGAGCTCTTTGTGTGCCTTAGCTGACCTTTCAATTACAACTAGACACAAAGATAGTGATTATGGCAAGTCTATTTTATTTTAGTAAACAAAAAGTAGGAGCCATTTGTTGACTATGTGCCGTACTTGTGTTCCACTCCTCTGCCCCATTTAAAACATGTCATATATGCCTATTATGGCATTAGCATCAAAAGAGCATATCTAACAAGTCAATTTACGATAAAAAAGCTTTTTTCTTGTTTACATACATTATTTGATGTAAAGAAAAAAAAGAAAATATTGTTTATTAATGTAATGTGATGAAAAACCCCATCCTTTTTTGAAGAATTTGAAATTTGGTACAGTTGAAGATTATATGAACATGATGTGCAGAAAACTAATATTTTAATTTAATATGCACTAGATTTTATTATTTTAATGAAGTGTTTTATCTAATCAAACTAATATGCATAATCCTACTGGATCACATGCATTCACTAGTGGAGGACATGTTTTATAATGAATGTGTTAACAGTTTGACGTAATCACTTGAGTTTAAATTTTATTTTATGAAAAGGTTTTCCTTATTTCTAATTGGGATCGAATTTCGATCGGTGAACAATTAATAGTTAGATTAAATAAGGCAATGTGTTGGCAGCTAACACTTGGGAGTAGATAAAGAAAAAAGAAATTAGTAAGAGGACATGTTGTCAAATATATACATATCTGTGGCTATACAGTATACACACTAAAATTCTACAGGTGCCATTGTTCATTGGCCACATATTCTAATGTGCCCAGAATGTATCAGCCACATGGTACCCCGGTAACTAACCAGTCCGTCATAAGGGACTGGAATCCTGCATATGTTATGACATTCTAAAAGCCAAATCGGCCTGGCACTACTGGATACATAGTTTTTTCGTGAGGTTTGTAAGAGTCCAGATCAAATCTCTTAAGATTGACATAATCCCCACCAGATTGTGTAGATCACAAGTGTAGTGTGAAAGGAAAAAGATTTTCTACTTATTAATGAATGTTATACAGTCACAGACAGTTTTATAGAATTTTATAGTTATTAATTATATTTCTCTCATTCTAGCCACAAAAATTATATATGATCATAAAGGGATCATTGTAAGTAAGACACCATGCTCGAGACAAGTTGGGACAACTGTTACATTATCAAATCTATTTAGTTCTCTACCAGTGAGGCAAAAAGAATTTCACAAAAATTTTAAAAGAGAATTTACAAAAATGACAAGCTTACTTTATGCCTACTGTTTAATATCAATAGGAGTAAAGTAAGTTATACTTTTTCACTTCTCATTATCTCCGAAAAGTTTCGGATCCGAAGTTGAGTCGACAATAAGTCTTTGTTTTTTATTCGGACCAGAACTTATATTGTGGAAGGGGAGAAAGGCCCAATAAAGCTTCATCAGACTGCAAGGAATGCTCGTCAGGCGACGAGACTAGGTTTGAGATCGAAAAGAGAGCCGACGTCCGCTCTCTCTCGCAGATGCGCAGATGTGAGAGATGTAATGAGATATGAGGTTGTTTGTAATATCAGTTAATTAATTTCAATTAATTCTATACATGGCCTGATGGACAAACTTATTGTAAAGATTATAAAATCCTTGCATACAAAATGATCAAGATGATAGAAAATCTAGATATTTCTACAAAAAAGATGAGCTTAGTTCTATGTGGCATATTCCAGTTATGATGTGATATAATTTTGTAATTTTAAATGTAACCATCATTTTGCCATGCCAATCATCTGCCGACAATTTAAATCAAGCTAACAACATAAAATAAAGATGTGCTTTGAAATATTCCTTAATAAAAAATTAAATAAAGGGGCTATCTTTGTTACAGAATAACATGTACTAATCAAACAAACTCAAAAACATTAGTTGTAGCTACTCAAGGATCTACATCATTTAAGGATAACATTGCATGTGTATTTGGCATCAAGCAGTTGCAGACTTTGCTTGAAATTACACCAGAATATGTGTCAAGCATCAAGGACAACATTCTAAAAGGACTGTCAGGTGAAATCAATGAACCTGATGAAAGTGTGCACATAGATGAAATTGAAATTGATTTGTCTGAGGATTCAAATGATGCTGAAAATGGAGAAGTTATAATATCTGGATCACAAAAATCTCAAGGGTATAAAAATGTACCCATGCCAGTAAAATTAATTGGATATATATCATCATGCGCTCATGGTAGCGGTCGATCTTCTACAGATAGACAATATTTTTTTATAAATTCTAGGCCATGTGAGCCAACTAAAGTGATAAAATTAATAAACGAGGTATATAGACAGTATAATCCGAATCAATATCCTTTTGTATTTCTTAACATAGATGTGGAAAGAATATCAGTAGATGTAAATGTTACACCAGACAAAAGACAAGTATTTCTAACAAAGGAAAAGGCTATTTTGGACGTTATAAAGGCTTCATTACTAAAAATGTTTGAGAGTATACCAAAAACAATAAAGTTAGAATCAAATGTGCAAATTACAAGTACATTAAAACCCGAAGTTAATCAGCCAAGAATTTTTAATTCCTTTATTACTCAATTTAGCCGTAAGAATAGTGAAGCAGCTAGGAGTAGTAATGAAAATTCAGATTTAAAACGAAAATCCACCACACTCATAGATTATGGTGTTGTAAAAAAGAGCCATGTTGGTAAAAAACAACAAGCAGAAGATAAAGAATTTACTTTAGATGAAGAGAAAGATCACGGAACTTACATGAACAATGATGAGGATAGTGAAAAGTGTACAGGTGTGTCCCTAATGGACGACACTGATACTAAAATTCTTAAATCTCCAAGTAATGTTGATGACGTTACTAATTTCATATATTTAGGCGATTCTGGCGAAATGCCCAGCACCCAAATCAGAAACATTTCAGACATTGTCGAAGAATCTCATCAAATATATTGCAAAACTAATAATTTATCAGCAAGACCGGCAAAGCAAAAAGATAAGAAAATAATCACAGATAAAGAGGAGCTGGGAAAATTTAAAAGAAAATCTATAACACTTAAAACTTCTTTGGAACATGTTACAGCATTGTTTGAAGCTCAGTTAAAAACGAAATGTGATAAAAAAAGACCAGATCGAATTAAATTTAAGAGTGTGATTAATCCAGTATTTAATAAAAATTGTGAAGAAGAATTAAGTAGAGAAATAAATAAAGAATCTTTTAAAGAAATGACTATAGTGGGTCAATTTAATTTAGGGTTTATTATTACTCTTTTACAAGATGATTTATTCATTATAGATCAACATGCCACTGATGAAATATATAATTTTGAAACACTCCAAAAGACAACAGAACTGACAAGTCAAAAATTAGTTGTGTAAGTTAATTTTCTTTTTGCAATGGTACATTGAATTTTAAATAATGTCTAAAAATGTATCAGAAGCGTTTATTTGTCATTGAGATAATACAGATAGAAATATACGTAACACATAGAAGGGATGCCATAGCCAGTTATAGAACGGTCAGTGGCTGTCTTGGTTAATAGAGAAGGAAAAAAGGAAGATTAGAAACACTATCTTTGTCTATTTATTCATGGCATTGAGAAGCAAATGAAGAAAGAGACAGAGTGAACTACATCTGCTGTCTCTTTCGTCTTTGGCAGTTCCATTTTAGCCTGGCTCCCCTTCTCTATCTAAATTACAAATATGTTATTTGCACATAAAAAAATGCAAAAAATAACAAAACAAGTCATTTTGTTTTTGAAATATCCTCAACTTCATATTTAAGAAATTAAAAAGAAAGCAATCTTAGAGAATTTCATATTCTCACATAAGAAACTTCGGATCAAAAATTCCCGACCCTCGGATCCTCATTTCGATTATTTATATTATTTATTTTGACTCGCAAGTATGCAGAAGCCCCCACTTAGGACGTATTAGATAGAAATCACCTTTGATTATTTATAACTTTTGTTCCTTTTATGTGTCTTCTTAATTTTTTCTGGACATTATTCCGTACCGAATGAGCCATTGCATAACACTTTTAGAAGCAGTATGTCCAATTTTTTACTTTTTAACTTATTACCTTCACAACATTATATATCATCTCTGTGACAACGGCACTATCTCCGGCGCTAATGTCACGAATTTTTCACATACAACCCGATCCTAACTAAGGCCTATGATGATGATGAATTCTCCCGTTACACAAAAACTATAAATAAGCTTTTACAAAAAAATGATATTTATGTATAATCATATCTCTAGACCTCAAAGACTGGAGCTCACTGGTGTCAATGAGCAAGTATTAATGGATAATTTGAATGTATTCAAAAAGAACGGATTTACCTTTGAAATAGACAAGTGCGCTTTACCAACTCAAAGAGTGAAATTGTTGACAATACCAATGTCAAAAAACTGGGTATTTGGGAAAGATGATATAGAAGAGCTGCTGTTTATGCTAAGGGTCAGTATGTTATATAACTTTTATATTATACCAGCATCAATGGCCTCCCTCGATAAGTGGACCATTGAACACAAAAATATTTTTAATTGGAGCCAGTATTGTAAAATGCAAGTTCAAACAAACTCTTTCGCTTTATATTGTTAGCATAGATTATATAATATTAATTGCAAGGACTTAACACAACTAATTTTGTTATGTCTTTTAGGAAAATTACTATGAACATTGTAGACCAAGTAGAGTGAGAGCAATGTTTGCATCCAGAGCATGTAGAAAATCTGTTATGATTGGTACAGCATTGAGCAAAGCGGACATGAGAAAATTAGTTAATCATATGTCTGAAATTGACAAACCTTGGGTAATTATTTTGTTACATATTTTGATTATAAATATTATTGAATATGATATTTACTTTGGCACAGTAATAAATCATACTATAGATATAACATCTGATAACAGTCTGCAGATGTATGCAAGCCACAGGAAATCTGCCATCTTGCCACTTATTGAAAGAGACCTATGTCTAACAGAGTACTTCCTTAATTATGATGACGGTCTCAACAAGTACAATTTTTTTAACATAGTACAGGAGTGCAAACAAGAAATCAGAGCCATAAAAATGCGACAGTAGCTTGTCGATATCATGTGAGAGAGGCGTGCCCTTCCCAATTCAGTCCATGACTAGAAATTATGTTAATTTTCAATTTTTCTTTTGTAATTTAATTGTACATTATTGTAAAATTAAACCACAAGAAATGTATTACAAGTTACAATCAGGGAAAAAACATTTTTATTTATTTCTTATTCTTTTAGAATTGTCCGCATGGCCGACCTACAATAAGACATCTTGTAAACATAGCAATGCTTTGCACTAACGACAATTAAGATGAAGTAGTTTACAATGATAATAAATCAATAAAAAAATATACATTTAGTATTTATTTTATACACTAATGGTTTTAAATATATTGATTCCCGTGTGTGCAGTTGTAACCATAACGCCAGGCAGTTGTTTATGCCAGTGAAGTTCCTTAATATCTGTTTGTCCTTGATGAATAAACAACAACTGAGGGGGTAGATTCTGAAAATAATATTTGACATTATATTAATATTTGATATTCTTTTAAATAAACCACCTATGTTGTTGACCTGTTTGCAATCAATAACAGAAGTTTTAATCTTTGAAATCTATAATTTTTTTTTTATATTGAATCTATGCTAAAGAAAGAACATAGTGTGAAATTCAAAAATTATTTTATTTTTGTAAAAAATAAAAAAATCACCTTAAGCTCTTCATCGGGATTTGAATTTGTATCTTGTTCTACTGCCAAGTCCCAAATAGCAACTTGGTTGTCTTCTCCTGCTGACGCCAGAACACTTGGGTCTGTCCAATTCCACTCCACAGATGTAATTGGTGCAGTGTGGTGCTTGAAAGTGCCAACAGGTGCACTATTTCCAAATTGTCTTAAATCCCAAATGTGAAGGAAACCATCATCACCACCTTGAATTATTGTATAATTTTGTAAAATAAACTTTTAATAAATTACATATATTTTACATTTTGTTACAACTTAGTCAGAGTTGTGATGCTAACGTAATACTGGCTTACATGTGATAGCTATGCCAGCGCATTTTGTGTGGTTTGTTGGTAGCTGGTAGGGCATTCGTAAGCAACGCACCTGAATATGCAGATGCTAATGTGGGTTATCACCAATTCGCTTAATTACATAATTATTACAGCTAACTGACTCACACTACTTACTGATAGGAAATCAGGTTCTACCCACAGGAAGAGATTAGTAGATCTATTAAAATGATAAAGCTTTAATAATAAATTATACTAAGAAAATGGCTTAGTTTAGATGCATCACTGACTTGAGTGCTGGTCTACTTAGATAAGTCAATGAATACGCAAGGATACACAAAAATTGATCCCATATATTTATTGCCCTTTGGGGAAAAAGAGGGGGGGCTTCTCTTGTATCCCTAAACCTAAAAAGGCACAAAACACTGCTAGTCCGATGAACTGTTATGGCAATAAAATGGCCAACAGTAGTAGTTCCCTCGAGAAAACAAAATTGGCTCAGCTTAAGAGAGGGGACATAAATACTACATCATAATTAACAAATATTTAACTTCTTAAATAATCAATTTTATAATTACCACTTGCTATAAATGGTTCTTTACTATTCCAAGAAATAACATTAATATCCTTTTCATGTGCATTTTCTCTTGTTAACATGCATGCTTTATGTGGAGCTGCTCTTGTGTCCCATATCCTAATTGTTTTATCAACTGAACATGTTGCTAATACACTCCTAAAAAGATATATTTATAAATGTTTTTTGAATATAGTCTAATGCTTTCTAATAACATAGTTATTATTTATTTATTTGGTGTTATTATTTAGTTATTTATAACCTTTCATTTGGTGACCATTGTATATCCTCAATAGAGGCAGTATGGCCTACTAGAGGCCGTTGGTCAACTGTCCAGGACCCTGCTTCATTAGGTTTCCATATATGTATATCTCTTCTACAGTCTCCAGTGGCTAATACCTGAAATAAAAAGATAAAAGGTTGTTGTATCTCTGTCTGCAGTGTGTGTGTGTGTCAAGCTAGGCTGGACTAAGTTCAGTGCATGGATATAATACATTCCATTCCTATACACTAGTTGACAATTTGATAATTTACATGCTGTGATATATATTTTTTATTAACTCTCCAGGGTAACAAGTATCACTGTCATGTACCAGGTAAGATATAATCTCTTGGAACATTATTGTAATAAAAAAAAACTATTCATACTTACACCTAGCTCAGTAGGACACCAATCAATACCAAATCCTTCTTGTTGATGACCAGTAAAAGTGTACAATGGTTTAACAGGGTTATTTATAATATCTAAATTGTATTTCTCAAGTAATGAAGGTTCATCTACAGCCTGTAGCTGTTGAGTTATATTCCATATCTCAACTCTTCCTAGTTCTGACCAGCTTGCTGCTACAACGGAGTTTTGGAAATTAGTTGCCTGAAAAAAAATCATGTACATGACAAATTTTAAACATTTTAATGAGTAAATATTGAAAATTACTCTAAAGAAAAGGGGACTTTTTGGTCTTAACAAAACACAGTTTCAAACGTGTAAGAGGTAATAGCATGATTAACCGTAATTGTAACTCAAATCTATACAATCCCATTTAGAGCTAATATTGATTGGTTCATTTGATCATCAATATTGATTAGAATTGTGGCAGATACTTCTTGTTAACATCCACTGTTTTACTTGAGAGTAATGTTTTTACAACCTTCTGGCGAACCATGCCCTGCCCTTCTCTGACCCCTGGAGAAGTGGATGAGGAAAATACTGGCCCTAGGTTGTGAGATGGAAATTAAATTTTTTTTTCTATTTGCAATCAGCTCAATAAGCATTAATTAAATTTGTTGTCAGTTTTAACATATTTTGTAAATAGCACATTTTGTGATGGCCTCCCATTCAATTAAATAGCATTATGTTGCAACTAGTCTAGCAATCTTGTCTTTTAGGTTGGTATAGACTGTTCTCATTGTTAGTGACCATCCTAGATAGATGATTGCTATGGACATCCACACTACCTTGTAAATTTTTACTGGATCTCGAACAATTCAAGTGCTACTTAAAAATTTTCACAAACCAAGGGGCATTGATTATCAAATACATAGTAATATTTCTATACAACTTATCACTTTGCATTTGTTGTTCAATTCATTTGCCAACAACATTATGTGTTCCATTACAAACTCTTATTAACCCCCAAACTGTTATAAGTGCTTATAACTAGTATTAAAAGAAATATGGAAATACTGTTTACAATTTTGTTGGTGTTTGGAATGATAAATGAAGAACCCTAGCTAGTGGCCCATTGCGGGTAGGGGAGAGGGCAATGCAACACCATAGTAATATATGTGAATGTTCATAGGCATCGATAGTTGTAAAATTATAAGAAGAGCAAATAATTTAAGTATTAAATGTCAATACCCTTATTCTGTTAACACATCCTTGGTGTTTAATAAATGCAAATGTCATCTGTGCTTTCTTTTCTTCATCTTCCTCATCCTCAGAATCTTCTTCATCAGTTTCTTCTTCTTCTGTTGTTTTATACGTGGAGTGTAAGTGGGACATTTTGGCCACTAGTATACTGCAATGATATATTACTTCTTATATATAGCTAATATTGTCGCTACGATCGACAGCAGCATACACAATGATACATTTATATGATCAATGGGAGCCAGAGCGAAAAGCAAAAAAAGTGTTGCGACTCACAAGTTTAATCACAAGAAATTAGGGGGGAGTAGGATGTAATTGTACTTGCTCTCAATCGAACCGGAAGACAGTACAAGATTGTAATTATTTATACAAGCCAAGGGAAAAGAGCTCAGGTTAAGCCCAACTGCTGTACACCACGGAGATAGTAAATATAAGAACAATAGCTTTAAATGTCATACATACTTATTTAGATGTGGGCTTGATGCTTGCGTACCCGCAATAATATAGGCCGTCATAGGAAATTCACTCCTATCGTTTCCGAGATTATCATTAACAATATCAAAACTCAAACAAGGAGCCCCAGTTTGCGCTGCGTGCAGCATAACATACGCAGATTGATCAAAAACCAAATATTCATCTTCCTTCATAGGCATGTCTGGTAAATATAATTTCGGACGTTCCTCGTCACTATCGTCTTCTTCCATGTCTTCCTCACTTTCTGAAGTTTCTGACGCCATGCTTTCTACGTGTAGATCAGACATATTCTCTTTTTTTATAGTCAGAACCAACTTTGTTTAATTAAATAAATTATTCTGTTACCACCGAAGTACCTAGTTGAAACACGTGCCTCATGCGTTGAACTTTATCATTTGTTTAATGTCAAGTTATTAAACTGTCAACGCCAAAATGACAACCTGTCGAGAAGTGATGAAAAGTAGCGAATAAAAGAGGTATAGTTTATAAAACAACCAAAGAAAAATAAACTACTAAAGACGAGGCGGTGTGGTCATATGTTTTTAGCCTGTCCGTAAGGACGAATCTAATAACAAATAGGCAAATTGACAATTACTAAAGTGCTACTCCCAAAAAATCATATAGATAACGTAGATAGAGTAAGGAAGTTACCATAACACACGGCTCTAAGTCGAACGAATATGCAAATGTGATTAATTCTTAAAATATTTTGTGTTGTTACAAATGTACACTTACAAGAAAATGCAAACTGGTTTGTTTACTGCACACCAGTGAGACTCACATTAAAATACGTACTTACACGTAGTAGTACACTCTAGTGCAAGAGGCTACAACAAAAAAATATCGACATTATCATCATCATCATTATCAGCCCTTTTCGATCCACTGCTGGACATTGGTCTCTCTCAATGAACGCAAAGTTCACCGATATCATGCTACTCGCATCGACATATTAAACAATATTGTTTTTTGCTCTAATAAAATAGCGAAGGGCCTTCGAATAATATGTTTGTTTTTTGTGTAAATAGGTACGTAGCCGTTCCGTTATGCTTCCTGCAGAAGACTGCAGGAGAATGGAGGATCAAACTTGCATTTGTCTACTGCTTACATAAAATGATACCCTGCAAAAATTAAAAAAAAAAAACAATACATGATTTCATAGCACATCGTACTAATTATATTAGACAAAAGCTTACGAAAGTAATTGGACACTCAATTCATTTTAATGATGCGAAACGCGTTGACGTCATCATCAATTGTACCTAATCCAACACCGTTATAATATACAGACGTCGAATGACATAATTTCTATGTACAAACGTTCAGACTAGTCGCTGAGGTATGCGGAGAAGGGAAAAAATACAATATGACCAGCCAGCTTCACGTGACTAGTGATGGGAAATGTAGGCAGTGCTTGTCGATAGTATATTGTATGATGTTTGAGGAGTGTTTACTAGGTTATACACTGATGCCAAAGAACTTAGATGTATTCTTTGACTCAAATCTCTCCTGGAATGCCTACATTAATCACATCAATCGTAAGGTTCATTCCTCAATTAA
Organism: Eumaeus atala; assembly: GCA_017140195.1. NCBI lineage: Eukaryota > Metazoa > Arthropoda > Insecta > Lepidoptera > Lycaenidae > Eumaeus > Eumaeus atala. The sequence goes on along the minus strand of JAFELO010000387.1, from coordinate 22,339 downwards.
CTCCTTGAAACGTCTTCAATATTCTTGTTTTATAAACTAAAATCTTACTTCCTCAGGCCCTAATTCAACGGATCATTGATTACACATATGTGTAGTTTGTTTCATACAAAATATAAGCGGGTGCAGATGTAAGTTTGACAACATCTATCGCATCATATGTACATAGGTGCGCGCTGATGTTTGTTCCTATGGCGATCTCCATTATAGGCAGTTCATAAGTGTTGAGGTAAAAAGAAATGATTTCTCTTAAATGGGGAAAAAGTTGGTTTTCCACTTTTCTCGTAATGTTTACGACCAAAATTTTGATTTGGCAAATGCTTACTAATAATGGTAAAAACTGCGTCGGGGTTGTAGAACTTAATAGCCGTCGTCTACGGCGTAGAAATGATGCTATGTCGTTGAGTTTTAGTTTTGCGTCGATTGTGGGTACCAGGTAAGTAACTGGATAAACATTCGGTGTTTATAGGTGGCGGTATCTTCTAGACTCCGACTGCAGGTTTGCCACGTTATCTCATGTACAGAGTAGGGATTACAATACATTTAAAATTAAAAACGCTAGAAGTACTGGGATGTAGAAGTATTTTAAAAAGAAGTATCTCTAAATAAATTATTTTCAGAAATTTATATACTTGAAATTGGCTTACCTATGAAATGTAGTGCCATCTTCTTTGATATTAGACTTCTTGATATTTTTTTCCATACCATTTTATTGTACATGAGGGCATAATGAATTTTATTTCAAGTAAACAATGTCGATGGGTCACGAAACTGAACGATCTTGCCAGACATTTTTTGCTGGCTGTGAAGTGGTGTATGGGAGGCCTATATGTTAGGCCTATACGTAGATCCTCAACTCCTCCCCGACACTTGCACAACCACTCCTGTTGTGTTCATGTCGGAGAAGGGGTCGAGGTCCAAACTGACATGGACGATGTCCCGCCGAACGAGAACCGTACCTCTGTACGCCCTGCCGCTCGGCGACACCTTGTCCCTGCGATACACGGCATAGTTCACCATCTTGAGGTCCTGTCCAGGCTCCAGCCATGTCTCTCCCAACAGTATGACGTGAGTGCCGTACTCCTGGGCAAGCTGTCTGATTTCCTGAACGTTTTCTCGGATAAAGGAGGAAGAGAGAGACAGCATACGTTTCCGAGTGCGTAGAAGTGTGTCTTCGGGGCTGACTAGCCGTCGAGGTGCCCCGATGATTTGTTGTTCCAGGGCGACACACGCCTCTTACGCATTCGGAAACGCATGCTGTCTCTCTCTCTTGCCGAAAGGTAAGGGAGTGATAGTGCCGTCCCGCTTGCACCCCAGCCCTCTCGTCCTTGTTCAGAACACGGTTCGGAATAGTTGTTATTCCGTGCCGTGCTCGAAACTCGGACGAAGCCAAATCGCTTTTTGTATACATGTGTATGGCCTGTTGTATAGCGAGCACAAGAGGATCACCAGACCTCAACAGGTCTGAAACCAAATCGCGCGACATACTCCCCGACCTTTTTGAAGAAAGGTCCGGGGAGTGGACAGCGTGTCCGACGGAGGATTGAACCACTATCGGAACCGCCCCTACCTAGCAATCCCCAGAAAGAAGGTGGAACGCACGGTGGTCAGGAGACCCCTGTTCCCCACGGAGGAGGAAAGGAAGGAGTTTTTGGCGTAGCTGGAGGAGTTACGCCCGCAGAAGCGCGCGGCGTCCTCGCCCGCCACCCTTCGCGGAGGCCCTTCCAAGGTGGTCGCAGTAGCGGAGTCATCGCACTCGACCGCCACCTCACCATCACCATATAGACCACCGCTATCAACACGCTCATCACCGCCTACGTCACCGCCTACGTCACCTCGAGCAACACGCGAGTCGGAAATGGCTGGCCCCAGCGACGCCCGAGGAGGACTCGTCGACGCCACCTGGCACCGACTCCGCTGCGACTGCTGCGTCTGCCAGGGACGTCTAGGCCACCTTCTTCAGCAGAACGGTCGACACGAAGCGTTATCGCAGTTTCGCCACCACTCTGGACAGCCCCATAAAGGTACCCCCCATCCCTGCCTACTACCACTGGCGCTAGGCCAAACACTCAGCACCCCTTTGCTTAGGTTAACGAAATATCCGCCGATCGTCGTACAGTTCCTACCGGATTGGCAAAAATATTTCCGCACACTGCGCGACGTGCTAGGACGCGCGCCAAACGCCCAGCCCTTTGGGAAGGGTATACGGTTCCTTGCGCAGCCGTCGGAGGTGTTCCGGGCGGTCCAGACACTCCTGACAGCCCTGACGAAGGAGAACCTGGTGGTGTAATAGCACTGTTACTCCCCACCCTCGGATCTCCCCACCAAGGTGGGTATTAGAGGTCTGCCAATGGGGACTGGGGAGCTCCGGGGCCTGGGATTCCCGGTGCGCTTCGTGTGACACATACCGGCGAGAGGTGGGAGACACGGCTGTCTGTACCACGCGCAGCTGGACCGCCCGAACGGCGAGGAGCTCGGACGCTTCTACGAGGTGAAAGAGCTCCTCTGCATGCCCGGAGTAGTCGTAGAGGGGTGGAAGGGCAGACAGGGACCAGCTCCGTGTCATCGATGTCAGCTCTTCGGACACTCTCCTGCGCACTGTCACCGGGAGATTAGGTGCGACCGCTGCGGTGGTGTCCATGCAGTCGGGGACTGCCCGCTGCCGAAAGGAGCTACCCCGACCTGCGCCAATTGCAAGGGCCCGCACACCGCCAACAACCGAAGGTGTAAGGCCTTCCTCAGGGAGGCCAGAGCTAGAGGTATAGCCATCCCGCCCAAGCGCGCCGTGCAGGAAGACCAGTTTCGACTGGTCCTACACGGCCAACACCACGCCGCCCCTGCGCCCGCGACTCCCTTGCGGAGGGAGGGACAGGTCGAGTACGGCCCAGGCCCATCCTATACTGCCCCGGCCAACGACCCCAAACCCAGGCAGGTGGCCACGGCCAAACCCAAGAGGAGGCGCACTCGAAAGAGGAAGCCCCAAGCTGTGGCCGTCCAAAGCTGCCACCCTCCGCGTCAGGAGACCACCGTGACCGCAATGTGCCGAGTACCCACACAGGCTAGGGACCTGGAATACACACGCTCATCAACACGCGCCCCAACTCGCACATACCGCAGACACTGACTCAAACACCACGGACATCAGTCCCCCCTACCTGCGCGAGGACCGGGGCGCTTCGAAGGGGAGCGACGCCAGCGCGATGAGCCCTGGGTCCACGCTGATGATCTCAGGGAGCTAATCCGAGAGATCGTCAAGGAGAAGCTGAGGGCGGTCGTGAAGGACGACCTGTCCGGTCCATGCGTGCATGACGTGCATGCGTGCATGACTTGCGCCCAGATGCACGGGTGCATCTGGGCGCAAGTCATGCACGCATAGGGCCAACCAACGTGGAGCCTGTGATGGATCGTGACGAGCTCAGGGTCGTTTACTGGAACCCCGGAGGTATAGGAGGCAAGGGCGACAGTCTTCGGCTGGTCGCTCAGCAGTATGACTTACATGTCATTCTGCTGTGCGAGACTTGGCTGAGGCCGACGCAGAGCCTCCGGCTACCGAATTACGTCGCGTATCGGAGGGACGAGGTGTCACCGAGCAGCAGGCCGTACCGAGGTACGGCTCTGCTCGTTCGGCTGGACATCGTCCACGACGAGCTGAGACAGGGCCCCTTCACCGACATGGGCTCGACTGGCATAGTCTTTCACATGGCGGAGTGCCACAGGGTTGAGTTGCCTATCCTGTATGCGACCTACACCAATGACATGGATGTCATGCTCGCGCTGTTCGCCGACGACAGCGCATACGTTACCTCGTACCGAAAGCCGGAGCTCGCAACTAGGCGCATGCAGCGCAAGCTGGACCGGTTACCGGAGTGGCTCGACAGGTGGCGCATGTCCGTCAACGTGGATAAGACGACGGTGCTATATGTCAGCAAGAGGCGCTCCATGCCGGGGCGGTTAAAGTTCAGAGGCTAGGATGTGTCTTGGGAATCCCCATTCGTATATCTCGGATGCATCGCTCGCAGGTGGACCGGGCGGTCAACCAGGCGAGAACAGCCCGCGCTTTGCTATGACCGGTACTAGCGTACGGACTACCTACACGGACGAAACTGGGGATTTACAAGACGTATATCTGGTCACGCCTCACTTACGCCGCCCCTGCATGGTACGCGCTAACCTTCCAGGCCCAACGGCGTTGATGAACGACGTGATCGCGCGTGACTTGCGAATAGTAGCTGGAGGAGTTTGTGGTTCGATTGTCGAGCGCTATGTTCAATAGGGCAGACAATGGACCGCATGCTCATCTACGCGACCTGGCCCCGCTGCACGCGCGACCACCTGACGGGAGACCGTATCCGCGTGAACTCTTGACTAGGGACTGCGTGTCCGGCGATCCGGATGAGGATCACACATGCACATGCATAACACTCAAATCGCTACTCACCAACAGTCACAACACACCACACGACACACAGGCCCTAAACAGGCCGACATTCCCCCCCCCCTGAGCCCATGAGCCTCGATGGCAAACCCGCAATAGAGACTGCGGCCCCGTTACCGAAGGGAGAGTTGTCCCCTCGCGACCCCACCCGGGTTATGAGGTTCGCCTCGGTGCCCGGAGCCTTCGCAGATCATCTGCGAAGATGACCGGGAGTAGTTCCGGGGCGCCTCATTAAAGATGGCACTGAAGGTGCTTGCGGTGCTTTTATCGGTAGACGGCCCCCAACCCAGAGCCGGTGACGGCGCGTAAATGCGTTTTCCCGAGGCTTTTCTACTATATCTAAATTTATATATTATCTCAGAGGTCACAACTTAGAAGCGAAGTGTCAAATTAATAACTATGTCAGAGATAAAGAACGCCATCTATGTATATTTAGTGTACCTATATAGAATCTAATGCCATCTGTTGTCTAAGGCGTTTCGCAAAAAGATGGTTTAGAGCTTAGTGGCGCATCCATATAATATAAGAATTATCTATGGTTTCTTTCGTAAATGATTAATGAATTAAAAGAATATTTATATTTATTAATTATTTTCTCCATTTGTTAATTGTCTTTGTGATTTTGTCAAAATTAACAATTTTAGATTATAATATAATATAAAACTATTTTTTAAAATAAAGTAGTTCTTTGTGTATATACATATTTTGTTAGTTTAATATGCCTATATTATAATATGTAGTTAGTTGTTTTATCTCGGGCAATTTACCTCTCCTTTCAAAGCAAACTTCCTTGACAATTTGAACCGAACTTGTAATCCTACAATACACCCACATAAAGCAAAGTTTAAATAAAAATTATGACATTGGCAAATCCGATAAGGGAGCCACCTGAAGAATAAGAATTAAAAGAAAACAACTCTGATTGTAGATGAGTAAACTCTGATTTTCATAAATTGTTACTATATTATTGTAGTACTTTCTTAATTTCCTTAAATTTATATAAACTAAATTATTATGAATACACGCTGTTTTAGGTTACTAAACCTATATCGCAATTTAAGACCTAATAACCGGTGTACAAGCACGAGCTCTTTTTTGTTGATAAAAGAAAGAATTGGGATAAAAGAAATTAAAACTGATAAGAACTTAAATTACTTCGGAGATCCAGATTTATTCGGTACACTTACTCGCAAAACTGCAGAAAATGATGTTAAAGACGAAGATGATATTCGTGAAGAAACTTTCATACAAAACTTGCCTTTGCCATCTCAAAAACTGACGATAAGGCAATATGCCGACTTAATAAAGCAATATGTGAAATTAAAAAGATTGAAAGAAGCTATGGATGTTTTAGAGATAAGAATGTTAAAGGAAGATAGAGTGAAGCCAGATAATTATATCTATAACATTTTAATTGGAGCTTGTGCAGATAGTGGGTATACAAGAAAAGCTTTTAAACTGTATAATGATATGAAGAAGAGGGCTTTGAAACCTACTGGAGATACATATACTTGTTTGTTCGAAGCTTGTATTAATAGTCCTTGGCCAAAGTATGGCTTGAAACAAGCAACAAATCTACGTAATTTGATGATAGAAAAAGGAATTGAACCTAATCTAACAAATTATAATGTTATGATAAAAGCTTTTGGCCGATGTTCTGATCTTACTACAGCATTTAAAATTGTAGACGAGATGATATCAAAAAAAATTAAAATTAGAGTACAAACATTTAATCATCTACTACAAGCATGCATCTCAGATAAAGAGTCAGGGTTGCAACATGCTCTTCTTGTTTGGAGGAAAATGTTGGACAAGAGAGAAAAGCCAAACATTTACTCATTTAATCTTATGTTAAAGTGTGTAAAAGATTGCAATTTAAGTTCTAATGTGGATATATTACAAATCTTAGAGAATAGTAATACACACTTGCCAGTAAAATCACAAACTTTGTATTTGGAAGACACTTCAAGCTTAAATAATAATGATATGATACATAATAATGAATGTAATAATAATTCAATGACTACTTCAAGTAATGTAGCAGAATTAAATGGTGATTCCAAGAACATAACTGATATTATTAATAATGATGAGTTACAAAACAATAAAAATGTCATAGCACGAATAGAGCCTGTACAATTACAAGTAATTAATAAAGATAAAGTACCTAATCAAAGAGCACAAAGAACTGTTCCTAATTTACTATCACGTGTTATAAATGCAAATGAAGTTTTGTCCTGCCGAGAGGTTTCTGCTCCACAGGATAAATTTACACTAATAGGTGGTCAAGATGACTTTCTGAAAGAAATGGAGTGTTATTCTGTCAAGCCTAACATAAAAACATTCACACAAATGTTACCACTCTTAGATAACAATTCAGATGCAGAGAATAAACTTCTAAAATCAATGGAGTCCTTGAATATAAAACCAGATATTGATTTTTATAATATGCTGATGAAGAAAAGATGTTTAAGATCAGATTACGGTGCTGCCCTAGTATGTATGATTCAATTTATATATATTTTTATGCGCTACCTTTTTTATAGAATAGGGGGCAAAGGAGAAGTCAGAGCCTTTCAATGACTACCAATATCACATAATTACTGTGTCGATGCTCACAAACTGCATGTGATGCGACATGGATATGTCAATTTAGGGCAGTATTATGTTGGCAAGAGGTATCTCCCCGGTCGTGCTGGCCCAATTCTGTTGCATAGGAGGATGTAGTGTCATGCACTATGCATGGCACCACCTCCTCCTATGCAGCATGGCATTACCTCTTACAGTTATATGTTACAAATATTCTTGTGTATAACTTACGTTTATCATATGAGATTATAAGTTATATACCATTAACTTTGTCCTTTAGTATCACCTGCATGCATAAAATCAATCCCTAGGGAACCAATCATTGTTTCAGGATAAAAACAAATTTTGTGTTATTCCTGATTGTAATCCTGTGCCAAATTTCATTCAAATCTGTTTAGCAGTTTTTGTCTGAAAGAGACATAAAAAGGAGGTGAAAAGGAGTGAAAGAGCCTCCAGTCGTTGAATTTGTTGTCCTATAAAAAAAATTTATCTCGGAGCAGGAAAATCACTAAACCCCTATTTAAGTTATTATTTTTACTTTATAATATGTATGATTTATGAACAAGTATTATACATTATATGCTTTCCATTGTAGGAAGTGAAGGAGATTATTGTGAAAGACAGTAAATGTAAAAAGAGGCATCCCATGAGCAAGAAGAACAAGTTGAAATTTAATATAATGACATATGGTGTTTTGGCAATGACCTGTAAAACAAGGAGTAAAGCTCAGGAGCTTATAACTGAGATGAAAGATAAGCAACTAAAGTAAGTCTGTTATTTTTCAAAGACAGATACCTGTCCAATTTATATATTTTATTTTATCTATTTAAACAAAAATTAGCCCCCCCCCCCACCTCCAAATTTGGTAGGTGCATAACTTCGGAATTCCTGTACCAGATTTGATAATTATTTTATTTCCATATGTGGTAGAGGATGGCCAAGGTTTATATGTAGGAAAATCTTTAGAATCTTGTCGCAAAATCATTAAACATTGCTTGAAATCTCTTAATGTTAAGATTAAGCTAGTGGGTTTGGAAGTCTGGCTACATATCTTTACATGTTATCATGACAGTAAATTTTTGACAGGACAGCATATGTTGGGACAGTTCATCTTCGATAAAGATCTTTTGGTAAATGTATGCAAATACCCATAAACGTCCAGGGATGTGTGTAGTTCCTATGGTTGGTCATCTGGATTCTCGCAAACCATCATTGGTTGGTTATGTCAGCAAAATGTTCTTCCATGGTGATTAGACGCCCCAATAACATAATGATAATATTTTTACAGAATGAACATAGAAATTTTAGGAGCTATGCTACAAAATGCAACACATGATATGCAGTTTGGATATGTGCTATTTGTAATGAGCCTTGCTAAACAGGAAAATCTAAGAGTCAATAATACATTTCTTAAGCACTTGGAAGTATTCAATGAAAAGTGTTTAAAAATAATTGAAAAGGTTTGTGTAAATGGCCTTGTTTTCTTTGAATTTCTTATTATGGATAAATTCCAGATAGGATGCAGGTGGAAAAGGATCTTAGTGACAATGCCCACCAAGGTCACCATCTCTAAATGTAGAGGCCAGCAGGGGACTGATAGAGATAAAAGATATTTAAAAAACTTGATTAACTTAGCATAATTATTAAGAAATATATATCACCATCTTAACTCTGAATTGTTCATGATGAAAGTTGGAGCTGGACTCACAGTCTCTCTGGCCATGATTATGATAGTTAAATTAGGTATAATAAATATTCTCACACTGGGATGCATCTCCCCCATCTGCGGGAGAGTGGGGAGGTGTCGGACCTCCTTTCGACCACAAACCATAATTTGTATTGGGCCACTATTTGCTTCCACAGTACACAAGTTCAGGTTTCATGTTTGTAAAAAGAACCAAATACTGTTGTGCATCTAACTATTGTCAGGAAACTGTTCTTTATTATCAGTAAGAGATGATATTGAAAGCAACAAACATCCTTTTATATAATTCTATTTTGTTTTAGAATGAACAAGAAGATAGGGAATGTCCCGTGTTGAAAGCGGCTCATCAAAGGTTTTACAACATTTATATTAATTGGTTGAGTGAGGTAGATGCCGAAGAGGTGCTAAAAGAGGAACACCCTTGGGAACAGTTTAAAGAACAACACCCAGAGACGCTACAGAGGGAGAACATAAACATAAGACAACCAAAGAGGTTCTACAAGAGAAGTCGTAAATTTGTAAAATATGTGCCTTAAATTATAATAAAATCAAACAATTATTATAGAAGAAATGTTTCTTTTATTACATGAAACATAGTGACACAATTGCAATATCAGTTTTATATCTTAATATGATGCAGCTTGCGGTTGAGTTCCTCAAATTTGAGAATTTTGCGGATAAAGAAATCGCCATATCTGTGAGCTACTTTAGTGTCAGCAATGTGGATCATGTTATTGTCAATGTAGAAGTCCAACTGAAATAAAAAAAATACAGATTTACCTTCGACATTAGGCATACAAACTTAACTGCCTTATATGTTAACAGATTTTTCCTTGTTCACAACAACAAGAACCCATCAGCACAACCTTTATGTTTTTTATAAAAAGTGTGATGATGATTTTTTAAAGCAAGTAAAGCTAGCTGGTAGACAAAGACGTACAATTTAGTGCAGGATTGATTTGGATAAATTAATTTGAAAAGTACGAAGTTTTTTTTATAGTATAAGCGTGAAACAAGAAATCTAAGCCTTTTGAGGGCTATAGACATCCGCAATACTCGGAAACGAGCTGTGCAGCTGTCAATTCACGTGCCCGTCCTGTTCAACTGCATTCCATGCTGGATTCAGAGGCCTTTTACTAAAGTTACAGTAATGAGTTACCATTATCTTTATAAGATTTATGGCCTATGGATTCAAACCTCGGATCCACTCTGGAACTTCCCATCGAGTCCGCTAGGCCCCTTGCTCCATACGACGTTCTTCATTTTGTGTTTGAAACACAGCAGGTGGATGGCGAGCGCGGCGTGCTCACGGACCGCGTCCCGCTCACCCCCGCGCGCCGCAGACATGAAGGCGGCTAGTTTGGCCAGGGGTAGGGTAGTGTACAACTTGAGGTACGAGCGGATTGTTGGCAACATTTTCTGCTGACGAACCTGGAAATAGTAGTTTTAAATAACAACAAACTAATGGCATGTCTATAGCGACATGCTACATCTTTTTTCAATCTGCCAAATGCTATCCCCATTACAACACCATAACATAAAACAACTGTATTAGAGCTATACCTAAATTGAATAGCCAAAGTATTTCAATATTTTGGTACTAATTATAAATGTTAATTATAAACTAGCGATGCGCCCCAGCTTCATACGTGAATAAATTATACAATAAAACTGCTCTGAAATCCCTCTATTTAGCTGTGACAATCGCATCAAGATCCATCTAGAAAATTTTGAGAAAAACCTTCACATACGGAAAGACTGGCTTTTAGGAACTTTGTTTTATAGTAAGTATACATGCACAAATAAAAATTTAAAAAAAGAATAAAAGAAAAATTTAAGATTTATAGTATTATGTAACTGTATTAATATTATAACTAACCCTATAGATTGTGGTTTATTACAAAATGATATAGTCCTGGACAAGAAACGACAAACTACGACTGCACGTATCACTAGACTAGAACTTAGTCTTTTTCATGTCTGACTTAAAATACGACTAGCTTGGGTAAAGAAATATCAACAGAACTCACTTCATCCATGAACACTTGTGTCTGATGTTTAACGGCATCGCGTCCGTAATTGGAGCCAGGCTCAATTGGCGGCGGGCACGGCGACAGGAACTTGGGGCATGCGAAGGTGAAACAGCTTTCGAACTCGCCCAGGTCTCCGTACTGCATCTTGAACATCTTCTCGTGGTAATTCTTCTCTCGCAGAACCTGGAGTTGTGTAAGTGATTAAATATTTGGCTGAGAAGGGTAGCTGGAAAATAGTAATTAATAACAAAATGGATATTTGTTACCCAAGCAACGGTTTATATTGGTTTTGTTTGTTTCCGATTAAAATAAATGTAAAGGAATATGTTTGTAAGGAAGAAAATAAAAAGCTAACGTGGAGTTTAATATAACGCGGGAATATGTAACAAAACGAGAAAGCATCTGGGCCAGCGGAACATTTAGAGCGAAACGTTCCGCTGGCCCAGATGATGTTACGCCGTACATACATTATCAGAGACTGGGCGCGTACTTCTGGCATCGTTACACCACGTCTTCAATGTTTGCTATAAGAACTCATATTATCCAGATATTTGGCAGATATCTCGCTTAGTACCTGTCCCTAAGAAACAGTCTAGCTCGGATATATGCGGTTTTAGGCCTATAGCGGTATTATCAGTATTTGACAATAAGTGGAGCTCAAACTTTCCGAGGTTCAGCACGGATTCCGGGCGGGTCGTTCCACGAGCACTAATTTGTTATCATTCTGGACATATGTAACAGCAGCAGCAGATGATGAGGCGCAGGTCGATGCGGCTTACTTTGATCTTCGCAAAGCGTTCGATGTAGTTGATAACGATATACTTCTCAGTGAGTTCGCATTGGTCGGCTTTACTCGTCTCTGCTCAAGTTTTTCGCCAGTTGCCCGGAAGTCCGGCGACAGCACGTTCAGTTCGAGGGACGCTGCTCGGGGCCATACTACACTTACTCCGGCGTAAGTCGAGGCAGTAATTTCGGTAATTTACAGTTTCTCATATTTATCTACGATTTACCAAATGTAATCACGCTAGGTGCTTATTATTAGCAGATGGTGTAAAGCTCTTTTATAAAGTTAAAAGTTATTCGGATGCACAGGTGCTCCAATCTGATTTTGACAGAATTTGTCTGACCTCAATAATATATTTTTATAATAATGCAGGTAATTACTTTTACTCGGAAGTCTATAAGTTATATAATTAATTATGTTATAGCTACATTTAGGTACAAACATGTCTGAAGATCTAACTTTCCGTACTCACATTGTAACAATTATGTTTTTAAAACTTAAATATTTTATAAAAAAATATTTCTGTCATCTTTGACTCTAAGGCTTAATGTTCTGTGTTGAAGAAATATCACTTTATTTTCTCCTCGGCGTGGCTTGGACGTCGGATTCATTTAACGCTGATACTGTCTGCCTTCAGCAGATAATAATTGACTTTTTTTTATATTCCGCCGAGGACCTCCATATTCGTGTCACAATGCACGAATGAATATTTCATTAAAAAAAGGAGCTCTACTCCTTTTAACTTTTCTTTTTCTTTTTATGAGTGTAAGGAATGAAGGACAATCAACACAATGAAGGAAAAAAAACAATAATTATATGTATAAAGGACCATCCAAGTTGCAGCCGGGAGTCTCGGACAACTGCCAGATAAAGACTTCATACCCTCACCTTTTTACTAACCAATAACAAGAACTATTAATTCCATTGTTGTTCTTGTACTATTTTAAGTCCGTCCTGGATTGTGAATATGGAAAGACCAATTGAATAAATGTCTCTTTAACCTATTATTGACCCCTTTACAGAATTTACAGAAAATTATATAGAATGAACAGTAACAACATACAGGATAATTGTAAACATGCATGCAGAAGTTTGGGGTCAATATTTGTCCTAAAACTCGTATATAAAGCTTATGTGAGAAGCAAACTAGAAAATAATTGTATTATTTGGAATACGTTTGAAACGAAATATATTAAAATGATTGAAAAAAATCAAAGAAAATTCATTCGTTGGCTGTATAGTAAGTCGTACGGGTATTCCGTATGTTATCCTACTATATACCCAGGTTTGTTCCTCCTGGGGATAGTGGAATATGACAGATTAGAAGTAAGGCGCAATATTGCACTTCTTCATCTAACAAAAGTAATTCCAGCCAATAAAAATAACTGTGCAATATTAAATGATATAGGTCTACATGCCGGATGGTTACGTCTGTTGTGCTTGTCGTCGGACGCTCTTCGCGATACGGTTCTACAAACCGGCAAGTGCCGGACAGGCGCCACCGCCTCAAACAACGAACTGGACATATTACACAACTCGCCGCAGATTATAAAAAGTATTAAGCCAATGTTGGAGAATATGTGTAGCATATAAGTGGTCGCAAATGTATAGCTTCTATTTTATAAATGTATTGGTTATTGTCAATTGGTGTGTGTTAAATTGTGTTGTTATGTCGCCTGTTGACACGAATTAGCTGTAATGTCTCTTCGGGCATGTTCTTATACTATGAGGATGGATCTAAAATTTCGTGGCCTAACCTACATGGAGCTATGACATCTTTTTTAAATCTACCGTCATTTGTTAGTATGTGTCATATTGATTTATTGTGCGCAGTTTCATTCCAATACTGCACAATATAAATTTTCTGTGATTATTTGTTTGAAGCAATCTGATGCAATTTTCAATAATGGAGAAAATTGAACACCGTGCAGTCATTAATGACTGCACGGTGTTCAATTTTATTCATGTACTTAAGTACCTCGATAAAAAAGGCCTATCACCAAAAGACATCCATCAAAATATGGTGAGCACTTTGGGGCAGTCTGCTCCATCGTATTCCAGTGTCAAGAAGTGTGTAGCTGAGTTTAAGCGCGGTCGTAAGAGCATTAAAGATGATCCTAGGAGTGGAAGGCCTACATCCTCTACCACGAAAGAAAACATCGATAAAATTTGTGATCTCGTACTGGGTGACCGACGTTTGACCATTGGTAAGATAGCTGAGATAACAAACATTAGAGTTGGGGTTCCATAAGGTTTCTGCTCGCTGGGTCCCGAGGTTGCTTTCAGCTGAAGAAAAACGAGTTCAATACACAATTTCGCGAGACTGTTTGGAACTTTTTGAGACTGATTCCGAAGACTTTTTGTCTAGATTTGTTACCATGGATGAAAGCTGAGTTCACCACCATACTCCTGAATCAAAGCAACAATCCAAACTGTGGAAAAGATCAGACTCTCCTACACCGAAAAAGGCTAAGGTCGTTTTGTCGACTAATAGTCATAGTCATAGTCATGGCTTCTGTTTTTTGGGATGCGAAGGGCATTATTTTTGTAGATTATTTACCGAAAGGTCAAACTATGAATTCGAGTTATTATTGTAACCTTTTACGAAGACTCCGGGAAGAAATAAAAGAAAAAAGGCCGGGAATGTTGCGTAAGAAAGTTTTGTTTCATCAAGACAATGCACGTGTTCACACTTCGGTTGAAACAATGTCTGTAATCCATGATTGTGACTACGAATTGCGGCCCCACCCATCTTATTCGCCGGATTTAGCCCCTTCGGATTATCATTTATTTCCAAATTTAAAAAAACATTTGAGTGGCTCGAAATTTTCGACCAAAGATGAGGTGATAGTTGCAGTAAACGATTATTTCGCCGACCTTCCGAAATCTTTTTTTTTCGAGGGGATAAACAAGTTGATGGTCAGGTGGAAGAAGTGTGTTGAACTAAATGGAGACTATGTCGAAAAATAAAAATAAATTTAGATCCACTTTTCTATCATTTTCTTGGTCGGGCTTAGAACTTTTAGATCCACCCTCGTAATAAATACATTATCATTCGCAATAACATCATGAAACAAATTTTTAGTGGTGGACCTTTCATTCTCTCTCACTCATGGTATTGCTGTTTTTGTCGCATTCACCTACCTGTGGCCGGTATTTGGAAACAATAAAATAACTATACGCACATTGTGTTGTGTAGTTAGCCTTAGGTGACTATTATTGATGTCCCATGTATATGTCGTAGTCGTTTTGTACAAATCGCCTTATAACATTACGGCTAGCCAATTTCAAAAACAGGGCCGTATTGTTTTTTGTGGCGGGCTAACGTTCTTCAATATAGCGGCTAACGTTCTTTAATATACGGGTGACGTTTAGTCTCATTAAATATATTGATTTAATCTATCTCGGCATAGTTTTTTTTATTTCTACAATCGACGCAATTGATGGCATGTCAAGCAACGCCGCGAGTGTTAAAGTTAGGAACTAAAACGCGTCAAAATGTCGGATAATGATTCACTTTATTTCAGTAAGGCTAATTTTATTGAATATCGTCTAACGCCTAACTCTTTCTGGCGCAATTTCACTCAGCCGTGTTCGATGTGGTTAATCGTTGGTCTGCCACAAAATAGTTAAACGGCTCTGAGTTTGAACTGCGAAATATCCATTCAGGAGACACATTATAATTATTACTTGAATTGAATTGAAATTGAATAGTGGATGTCAGATATTGAGCTTATGTGTTATAATGTTAGCTGTACGATGTATTACTTATACCTATTGCGATGAAAGCATGTGTAATAAATAAAAAAATAGAACACATATTTTTTATTTGTTAACATAGTTTTTACTGTTAACAACACATAGTTTTAATTGTTAGCAAATAAAAAATATATTTAACGATTTTGTATTTTTCAAGGTAAACAATATTGCTAAGTGACATGCATTTTTACAATTGAATATGAATTCTGATATATTATCATGAGATGGATGACGTCCATTGCTTTACATAGGCCTTCCCCATAGGGCGACAACAGTAACGGTCACGAGCCACTTGCATTCCGCGGCTCCCTGACACCTTAACCAAGTATATAATATATGCTAATATATAATTAAAAAACTACTAGCATACCTGCTGAATAGATTCATCGACGCACTGTGGGTGAAGCACGAGGCAAATAGCCAAGAGATGGTACATTTGGTCTGTCTGTTTATTGATTTGATCATTCTGGTAGGAGCGAGACGAGAACAGCTGTTTGGTGCGCTGCATGTACAGGAGAGCTGACGACAAAGTCCTGATGGCATCGGAGTACCGCCTCATCATCATGTACGCAAAGCCCACATAGTATGATGTGGATATTTGACACGCTGGCACGTGGGAGTATTGAGACTTCTTGTGGAGCTCAATGTTTTCTAGCACCTGTAAGTAATGTCATGAGAAATACATGCATTTTTATAGTATAAGAGCAAACGAGTTATATGATCTTATTGAAGACTACCGAATGCCTTAGACATCCGCATCACTGTCATGTAAATGCGTTGCACTCCCTTCCTCCTCCCCTCGAATGGGTCGGCTACTCACAAATCGCAGAAATCGCGACATCATTGTACGGCGGTGTCACGTGAGCGAGTGGAATCGCCCGGGTCGTGCCGTCTCAATTCGGATGGAATGCAGCATGGCACTGCCTCTTACTAAAGTATAATATATATTTAATATAGAGGCCATGTAGCATATAATGCCCTCCTTCACCATGTCCTGCCAGTGGGCGACCAAACAGATAAGCCGCAAGAGTCGCAACAAAATAGTTATCACTGCGCGCAGGTATGTTAGCTGGCACTCTTGACTGGCTGCCATGTAACCAATGTTTTCCTTTAAAAATTTGCTTTTCTCGTGTACCAGCTAGTTAAAAAGCACCATATTAGTAACTCTGGGGCCATATAACCTAACTTAATGAAAATATGTTCATCAGTTTAGGTGCCAAAGTGTTGAGTACACAGTGAGTTTATGTAAAAAGTTACAATACAAACAAGGTAGACAAGAGATTCGGCGGAGGGGCTGCTCTTTGTGCCCCCCCTATAAGAAGAGGGGACTAAAGAGGAGGAGACGCTCTTTGTACCCGTCTTAAAAGAAGAGGGGTACAAAGAGAAAAATAGGAGGCGCTTTTTTTGCGCACGGGACAAAGGGCGAGCATAGAAACCTCACAGATCACACGACAAGAATAAAAAAAAATAATGCATTTTCATTTAAATATGTTTTTAAATTATTAAAAATTGTATGATTTTCACTTTCGTAACTTGCTTTTTTTAAAAATGCAATGATGAAATTTTAGCTCAATTTATTATTATGTAGCATCTCTAAACTTTCTTATTTTATTAAATAACCAATGCTGTACAAATACTTTTAGGTAATTCAAGACTTAACATGCTGTTATAAGATATCATCAACATGTAATCCTAGTACTTTTTGAAGCTAAGTAGGTTTTTTTTTGCGAATCAATTGAATATCATTTTTTATCTTGACAACGAACTTGAAAAACTTTTGTTACGAATGTTGTATCTATTAATTAATATTGACGTAGACACTTACATAATGTTATTTAATTAAAAATATTTTGAATAAAAGTAAATTCTCTTTTTTTCTTTATTTGATAGTTTAGCATAAACTGTCACGAGATTTGGAGAGCTATTCTATGAAAATTCAAAATGGATTCTCTTTTAAACCTAACTTTCTCTAGTAAAGATTCTTTAATGTACTAGATTGTAAGTGGCCCCTTATTTATTATATTTTTTTCAAATAGGGACATTGCTATTCACGATCAATTATGTTCAAGACAGAGTCTGCCGTTGTTCTTCTAAGCTTCTATTATTATTTAGGCGAAAATACAATGACTTACCTTGATAGCTTGGTAGTAGTCACCAAGCAGGGAATGGAGACGGAGCAGACCCACAAGAGAGAAATATCCCAACATTTTATAGAGGGAGTGACGACCAAATTCACCGGCTACAGAGTCTGGGTCACCGCCAGCGGCGTACACCTGTAATTTTTAAAATATTTTGTAAAATATTGTGTTTATATAGTTTCTTACAAAATTACATGGTATTCACACCCGACCCAACAACATTTAAATTGCTCTAGACACTCCCAGGTAAGTTGTCAGACAAGAACGAAGTTATGGTGAGATGCTGTACAATAATGAGGGGAAGACTCCCATCTCCACAGAGAAGTGGTGCCACACCACAGAATGACCCTACCAATGACAGGGTTGTACCCATCCCATGTTCCCTTCTTTCATATTATAAGAGGGGTACTTGAAAAGTGCCACCAAGGAAAACTTCCACTAGAGGTGATCAGGTGTTAACAATATACTGACTACTGTTTGGTAAAATCAAGAATGAGACATACCTCAAGTTGTCGCTTAATATTGGACTTCTCAACTAGTGAGTGTAGCACATTCAGTATACACAATACATTCCACGCCTTGTTCTCTGTATTTAAGGCTTCAATTTCAGCTGGACTCAACTTGGATGTGCGTGACCTGTATTAAATTGTATATTATTAGACTCAAGATGAATATTATACTAATTATTCTAATATTCATGTTTTTATATATGCCTGAATGTAGATTCAGTCCAGCTGCCATAATAAAATTATATATTTTTTAGTTTTTCATTGGAATGAATTAAATTTTTTATATCTTTGTGTCACAATCTTATTCACATTTTACCAATTTTCATGAAAACTTATATGCATATTCAGTAGCCAGTTGTTATAGTGTTGGACTAGAGAAGTGCCCTCCAGCACCTTACTAGCTGAGTGTCGGCTTAGAGAGGCATGCCCATCGCATTTAAAGCTAATCAAAAAAGCCAGAAATTTATCCAAAAAATGAGCATATATAAATCCAACAGATCCCCTCTCATGTTGGCTTTTATGGAAAGGAGATGGTAGAAAATTATGCAAAAGACGCTGTAATAGATGGTGTTGTACTAGACTCCAAACCCTTTGCCAGTGAACTACTTCCTTTTTTTTATAAAGACAAAATGCCTAGAAAAATGGGAGAGTATCACTTTGGGAATTCAAGGATGTTGGGGCCTGGTACAGAACCATCCAAGAAAAGCGTCTATGGACACCATGATTTGAACACACCAATCTCTCTAGGGGACTGTTGATTTTGGCATTCAGACTGCTTTCCGGACATGTTCCAACAAGTAAATTTTATCATATGATGGGTATTAAACCCTCACCACTTTGTGAAGTGTCATAGGTTTTAAGGCATACTGCATATTTTTAGGGAAAGTGTCAGCAATGCAGATCTGAGAAGCAGAATGCTGGGGGAGTCTGTTCCTGTGAGTGTTGGTGAGATCAACTGCTGGCTAGCAGCAGGTTCACTTACAAACAGGGCTCTTAAATCGTACAATTTTGTTGACCAATCCCTTCATTAAGGGAATGTGATAGCATCCAAGAGGCTGACATGGTCACCTCAGGTGTTCAAAGCCTCATCAAATATTAGAATTAAAAAAAAACAAAAAAAAAAATATTCATTGAGTCTGACAATTGGCTACTATCTATTTTTCATACCACCAAGTGAGGGGATGGAATAAGTGATGGAATGGAATAATGATTGTTCACCCTTAAATATTTTTTTATGTTCATATATTACAAGGACAACAAACACAATTTATTACAGAACAATGTCTGTCAGAAAAGCTTGTTGTCTTTATATTTAGTATGCAATTAGTAAAATTAATATACAACTTTTTATATGCCACAACTCAAGGAGTGGTCAGGGCCAAAAATTTGAGTATATCTTCTACTATATTATTCCCTGAAGAAGACACAACACTCTGCATACCCCATAAGGCATGTAGCAAAAAGGTGTTATTGTTTTCCAAAATATGTAAATTGTATTTCTATATTGATGTCTTAAGTTACATAAATGTTACTCATTACAATAAGACTACTTTGGCAGACTTTACTGTGGTTTATTTAATTATTTAACTAGCCTGATTTTTCAGAAGCTTTATGGCAACCATGGTCACATGTTCACACTTTCACATTTTCAGAAGGGCAAAACATCAGGCTAGTTAAATAATTAAATAAACCATGATAAAATACGCAAAAGACATTTTATTGTAATTGTATTTCTATTTTACACTGTTCTCTAATTATCACTCACACCATTTCCTTCCATTAATAATCATAGCATATATAGTGACATGAACAGATGCAAACAATACTAATTAATATTGAACTAAAAATATGTAAATACCTATATTGAGCAAAAGATTGGAATTGATAAACAAATTCATCAACCAATTCCCACAGCCATTGGTCAGGAAGTTCCAGTGGCACAGGTGTTGCAGCCGACAGAATATAATTAAACAGGTCACAATAGTTGTAAAATGATAAAAACCGTTGTTCAGGTTTTGGACCACCTGGGACACGAGCATAAATATCTCTAAAGTAGAGTTCCTTGTAGAGAATCATAAAAACCTGAAAATAAAATTAAAACTATGTGAAGAGCTATTGGAAAACAAATTTTTATAATCATTCTAAGTGCAGTCAGTGGAAAGATATTGAAACTCACACTGCACCAATTTGTCAGGCTCTTCCATACAAGAAACATTTTCGAAAACACCAGTAGGCTAGGCAGTAGGTAGGATTGACAATTGCTTTATCAGTAAAAAGTTACTTACATTGTCATTGTCCACCAAGGGAGACACTTCCTTCTCATCAGGCCATGGAGTGTTTACAAAGTATTGCTCTGTGAGCTTTGGAAAGGTGTTCTCATAGAGGTTCAATATTTCAAATGTTACTCCTTCATTGATCATATTCCGGAAATAAACTAGAAATTTTTTAACCTGGAAAATTATGAACATTGATGAATACCAATAACAAATGATGGCTAACACAATCATCAAACAATATAAATTAGTTGTAAGCTTACCATATCAGGCATTTGATAATACGATCTATCGTACTCCAAATCGTACTGCGGATCCCCGGTATGTGGTTCATAGTCGCCATAGGATTCATATCCTCCCTACAAGAATCAAGTGATTTATTCTCACATATTAAGTTGTGTTATAGCTATTTTTCAATTTAATCAATCATAAAAGCTAAAGAAGTATTTGAAAGTGAATGTAGGTTATGTGACTGTGATAAATTTATATATTATTTCAAAACAAACCTCATTGTAATCGTCACTTGAATACATTTTTTCCAAAATTAGTGTTACCAAATTCTCATTAAAATAAAACAATTTTATGAGGAAAATATATATTTGTCCAACTTTTTGAGAAAAATTCTTGGTGGTACTTGTTGGCAAATGGCATTGGTGATTCGGCCATAGAGTAGAGAGATTGGCACTGACATTCATCCACAGATCAATGCATAAAGAAAATATAGACTTATCTCATTGGCAGCAATGGCTGTTAACCTATGACGGCCGATTGCCATTTCTAACAAAAGAGAAGAAGAAGAAGACTTATCTCTACGGATGTTTGTCAATAATCATAACACCATAGGTACATTAGTAAACCAGCTACATAAACGGATCCGTTTTATCGTATAAGGTATCGTATTCTTACTTGATAGCAAAGTTGACCCCAAAAGCTATCTGCCTGTATGTCATCGATTTTCTCAAAATCAATTGAACGGGTTTTCATGCAACTTTCAACATTGGATAGAGCTAATTCCAATGAAGGTTTTAGTGTATAATTTACACTAAAACCTTCCTGAAAGCCTAAACGAATAATTGGTGCTACTTGGTGGCTACCGGCGTCCATTGACATCTATTCGGTTATTCATCATAATAGCTTTACCCATCCCATCAAGAGGTCTCTGGCTACTCAAGAACAACACAAAACGCAATAGCAGCAGATAGATTAAGCAAAGCTATTGCTTAGAGGTCCTATTATGTGAGGTAGGTCAGAGAGCCCCGGTCATGTCATCCTGCTTCGACTGCAATGAAGCGTTCGGATTGTTAGTTTCGACCCTGAGTTATGCAGTGATTACAC
The DNA here is from genome assembly GCA_017140195.1 of Eumaeus atala. Lineage (NCBI taxonomy): Eukaryota > Metazoa > Arthropoda > Insecta > Lepidoptera > Lycaenidae > Eumaeus > Eumaeus atala. The sequence continues at coordinate 782 of JAFELO010000387.1, read as the reverse complement.
GAAAGGATCGATCCATCTATCCGTATGTCTAACCACGGAATTTCTTTCTTAATGTATGAGCCCACTGAAAATAGTAGGCAAATTATAGAGGGGGGGGGTAAGTACATGCACACTAGTTTTATTCATTGTACACCAGTAAGACTCACACTAAATCAAATGTGTAGTCACACATAACAGTACACTCTAGTATTCTAGAATATTGCATTTTTGCTTTAATAATAGCGGAGGGTCATGTTTCGAATAATCTGTGTGTTTATATTTTTTGTATACATATGTGTATTTATGTAGCCAAAATGGAGAAAAAAGCTTGCTTTTTGTATACTGCTTTGACAAAACCATTTACTCTGTACAAAACTCACTTTTTTCATAGAACTATTTATATATCAACGCTATGATTAGACTATGATGATGATATATATGATGATATATGATTAGGCTATGATTAGACACTCAAATGATTTTAATGGTGCGAAACGCGGTGACTTCATTAGCCATCTGAAACGTTTGGAAGTCTTCATTTTTAACTTCAAAGCACGTAATAGTATTGCTGTTTAGATGAGAGGTGAGATCGGACAGGACCGTCGGTTTATGCGCGTTTAGTACTAACTGTCTTCTCTATACGCCCACAGAAGCGCGCGGCGTCCTCGCCCGCTGAAGGCCCTTCCAGACACTATCGCACTCAGAAACGCCTGCTGTCCCTCTCTTGCCGGAAGGTGAGGGAGAGATAGTGAAGCCAAAGAGCTTTTTGTATACATATAGTCTGGTATATAAGAGGAGACCTA
>JAFELO010000386.1:644157-668957 GCA_017140195.1 Eumaeus atala | reverse complement strand
ATATATATATATATATATATAAACCGTAAAACCGCGGGGTGATGCTAGTATTTTACACGCTATCCGAGTAAGTTACGTAAAAACCCACAAGTCACAACACGGTCAAACCTCTTAACCTCTATTTATAGTTAATCGTTACATCAACCTCCGTTACTTATGAATAACTCTCATGATGTACGTGTCTGTCGTTACGTCTGCTTTATATGACCCGTGCGGAGATGTATACAAGAGCATTTGACAAGTTAAAGTAACCCAAAAATGATCTCATCAGTCATAATATCAATGTCTACTCGTTAAGAAACTGCAGTAAATTATGTCCGTGGCAAGATAAAGATATGAGTTGTATAATTGTGTGAAAAGGTAACGGCCAGCGTAACGTTCCAAGTTTACAACAATGATGTATGTGGTATGACAAAAAATTAAGTGTAAAATTGTGGGATGAAGTAACGGTCAGCGTAACGCTTTAAGTTTGCAACAATGATGTCCGTGGTATGAAGAGATATGAAGTATTTAACTGTGTGAATAAATAACGGTCAGCGTAACGCTTCATGTTAACAATGATGTTCGTGGTATGAAAAGAGTATGAGAAGTAAAATCGTGTGGTAAATAAAGTAATTGTTAGCGTAACGCTTTAAGTTTACCAACGGCGGTACAGAGCTTACGTGTCTTGCGTACCTTTCACTTCAGAACGATGTGTTCTTAAGGAGTAAACTCTAGTCGCGTGTAGGAGCTGACAGTTTTTGTTAGCAAAAAAACGTTTAGTGCTTTTTTATATTTTAAGGGGACCAACGAGCAGAAGGAGCCTCGCAATGAGTACAATTTACATGCATATGTGTTGCCCTCATCCTCCAATGGGCCGCTGGAAACTCACAAACCGCACCAAGCGCGACAACATAAAGATAAACGGTATCATTCTATCTACAGCTCGTGCCGGCCCAATTCCGCTGCAATGTACCAGAACATTACCTTTTGCTTGGTGTAGAGAATCACCCGACATCAAGTGACCTTATCATAAAAAAGGTCGTTTGGGGTCTGCGTTCTGGTGTTTATTTATATAATCATGTGACCGTGGAGCTGTGAATGAGATAGACCGGACCGTGGAGCTGTGAATGAGATAGACCGGACCGTGGAGCTGTGAATGAGATAGACCGGACCGTGGAGCTGTGAATGAGATAGACCGGACCGTGGAGCTGCGAATGAAATAGACCGGACCGTGGAGCTGTGAATGGAATAGACCGGGCGACTGACTCATCAAGGTCAGTGAGATAGGTTAAGAAAAATTTGCAAAAATACGCTCAATTTTTTTTATAGCTAACGAGAACTTACCCACCTCAACCCATGCTCCTACCCTCCTCTCTGTATACGGAGCGAATCATGGGAGATGATTTCACTGTCCCCTCTCTGGGGCCTGATACCACAAAAACAGCAGTTGTGATCGGCCTCGTCGGTCCTGATTATCTCGATGCAGCTAAGTTGTTACCTATCCTTCCTCTTCGCGTGCCAAGTATGCGCAAACGTCCTCAATTGCTTAAAACTCTGTTCCGTTGCGACCAAATCCTGGTGATAGACTGGGCCCACTATCGTTTGTTGGATGCCGTCCAACATGATATTTCGCTTGTTTTTAGCAAACGAGCAATCGGAGCCTTTAGAGGAATACCGTCGCCCATGGTCATTTGCATGATTGTAGCCCTCCTATCAACCCCCCCCCCATGGGCCAATGGGATTGTGTCTGATCCGTATGGTGACTCCCATAATGTGTAATATATAGTTATTTAGTTGCATTGCCCGCCTTTCCTCCTCCCTTCCAATGGACCAAGCGCCACTGGCAAACCACACGGATCACAAAAACTCAGCTGTCACTTTCGTTGTGAGCACGAGGTACTTCCCCGGTAGTGTAAGGCGAAAGAGGACACATCTGTGTAAATAACCTTTAAGTGGATGCCTGTAAAGCCACCAGACGGCTCCTACTGGTCGTTCGTATTTCTATGTAAATAAATGCAGGCCTCTTATTAAATGCTATTATACCCCAATTTTCATTATTTTTATTATTTCATTATCTGCATACTACATATTATAAACCGAAATTAAAATTACTTTTAGTGAATTAAATATGCATTTACCTTTTAATTCAAAAACTATTCGATACAAAGTTTTAATCTCATTTGATAATTCGAATGTTTGTGAGGTCGGTGTTTGAAGTTTTTTTTTTCACAGTGGAAGTGGGCGAGGGTACAACTCAACCCAGTGATGTATTAAAATGGCACTACAATAGTTGTAAACGATCTATAAACAGACAATTATAGTAATCGTAAAAACCCGGAAGCGCGGATCCGCGGTGGGTTTTTACGCGCGCCGCTAAAAAAATCGGACAGACCAGCGGGATTTTTTTACATTTTTCTAGAATTCGCGTAAAATACGCTCAGAAAAAATTGTTCTAATAAAACACATATCATCGTTCGGTCGAGATTAGTAATGTCAAATGTTTTTTTTTTATTATTGTATTGGATATCCGTTTACAAAAAAAATGTTGCTAAGATCTTTTTATAAAGTTACGTGGTAACTATGCGAAGTATGCACGTTATAATTATTATAGAGATAATGTAATAGACGGTAATAGGCTGCGTCATTCCCTCATTGCAGTCGATTTGTGCAGGTTCGATCGTGATTACACCTGCATTACCGCACGATGTCGTGGCAGGCGATTTGTGAATGGTAAGGCCCATCCGGGGGGAAGTCCTTTATGCATGCTTTTAAGTCAGGTAAGTTCCATGTCATAAGTTAACCAAGCCATAATACACTAAATATGTGAAAATTCTCTCTAGTAGATGAATCCATAAATTTTTATTTCCAAGATCGAAATCGATTCACCCAGAGATCGAAATTCCATCATAATTATAAAAAAAAATCATCCGATTTCGAATACAGCTCGAATGTAAAACGTATAGTACAAAAAAAATGTTGTACGTCATATTACGTTTGACAGTGTAACAAATTGTTCATTACAGATGTTATGACATTGTGTTCATATCGTAGTGTGGCTAACACTTTATTTAAATAAAATAAAAAAACCTTGTTCATACTTTAAAAAATATTAGCGTTCTGCCAAAGTTTGTAGTTTTAATGTTATGTCTCTATTTTAGATATACCTCGGTTAAAATATGTGTAGACATGACGTTGACAATATCACTCGCCAGGGCGACAGAGCACCGATGTACTGAATCGACAGGGGGGCGCTGGGATGTGAAAGGTGAACGGGGAGGGGCTTCACATTCACGCAAATTCTACAAATATGACCGTGTAGTTGATATAATATTGAAAACGGCATTTAGGTGTAACTAACTTATCATTTATCTGACTATTTTTGAACTCGTTATACTTTTTTACCATGCCACCAAACGACCGTAGTATGTGATTAACTACCAAGTTCACTGCCTTACTGTCTAGAGATAAGTTCATTGCAAGGAACCCAGTTCGAGTACTTAGTAAGACCACAAAGGCAAATAGGGACTCGAACTTTAACCTTAAAGGGTAGGTACGTTAAGCCGTCGGTCCTGCAGGTGATATATCTTCCGTCGCATCGGGCTAAGGGAATAGGGGAATAGGGAATGCAGAGGGTGCTTGTGTTCTACATACTTGTGGCAAGAATATGTCCTGCGCAGTTGGCTAGTGTCCATTGAGATGGCGGTCATAGCTGAAATTCGTCCACGAGGACATTGGCGTTATGAACGAGTAGCCAAACTGTTTACTAGCCCCATGCGGTTGTTCTTATCAAACGTCTTATCAGATAGGAAAAACCGCAGGCCGACACCTACGCTCGTTTCACAGAGTGGACTGTAAAGCGAAGCATAGCGTGACGGCGTCAATGTGTTTGAATCACTGAATAGATAAATACATTAAGAACTAGAAGCGCCCTGCGATTTCAACCAAGTGACTTCTGTATTATTGAAGGAAAGAAAGAAAAATATTTATTTGACTAACACTAAACACAGCTATAACAGTTTAAGACAGAACTATAAATAGGAAACATTGTGTGCCTTTTATCACTGTCATCATCATCATTACCCACCCTCACCGGTCCACTGCTGGACATAGGCCTCTTTCAATGAACGCCAAGACGACCGATCTCCTGCTACTCGCATCCATCCCGGACCAGCTACTGCACGGAGATCTTCTTAAATTTAATAGTAAATAAATCAGTATTCATTTATCTATACATATTCTAAAACAATTCCTTCAATATCTGTCTTAATGTGATCCATTTTCTCAAAAACTACTGAATGGGTTATCAGATTCTTCCCGAGGAAGGTCTTCTGTACAATTTATTAAGGGATTCCCTGTTATTTACGGACGAAGCCGTTACAAATCACTCACTAGTGGTGTGTCTGTAAATTCCTGTGCCTCCCGCTACAGCCTAAAGATGAATTACACGCTGATGACACGAGTGTCCATTAAAATATGTTTTCACTTAATTTGTCTTCATGTAGGGCCTCATGGGAGATGTACGGGGGTTTGCTCACTGGCCCTGTCCCCAACGTGCAATTCTTGACTCCCTACACATTATTTAAGTGCCCTCTCTTTATTTCACTCTTCCCTTTCTGGGGCCTGACACCACAAAGATAGAAGCTGTCATCGGCCTCGTCAGTCAGATTATTTCGATGCAGCTACGTACCTCCTTCCTTCCTTACTCTTCGCGTGCCATGTATGCGCAAATGTCCTCAATTTAATCATTAATGTAGGACCAGCATAGATCATCGCATATTACTAAGTACTTATGCCTTTAAACCTCTGCCAGACGAAAAGAAGGTTCTCCTAATTGCCCCATTTTCCCCCTCATGCCTTCGCAACCCTTAGAAAACTTACGAAACGCTAAACTTATGCACACTTTACGATAAAACTACTTTTACGGATTTTATCGCGGTTTATTCAATTATTTAACTAGCCCGACGTTACAGGTGCTACACAGCAGGCACAGTAACGGGTGGGCTGAGATGACAGTTGCCGAGATGTCACGAGTTATAAAAAGTACCCGAAGAATAATAATTATTTAGTTGTTCCCATTATCGGAAGCAATAGTTATACTTGTTGCCTTGGAAGTCGGACTTAAATAATTAAATAAACCACGGTAAAATCCATGAAAGTAGTTTTGTTATAATGAGTAGTAACATTCACGTAAACTTAGACATCAATACTGCACACTTGTTGTAAGAATGAGGTGGGACTGGAACGCGACAGCTCGATTTGTCTCTGGTGAAGAAGTGAAATGATGTTTATTTTATAGTGGAATTCGAATGAAATTTCGTACTTAGGAACCATACCTAAAACTTTGTAGATCTTATAGCTTTTTACAAAACTTTGTTGAATTCCAGAAAATTTAATCACAAATTTCATTACATTTATTCGAAATAAATCACAATACATACGAACATTTTATTTAGTTACGTAACAATATTAAAAATGCGGAAATTTGTTTGTATGTTTGTTATTCTTCTATCCTGGGCTAAAATAAAAAAAATGTATATTGTGTATAAAATTAGATGTACGCATTAAAATTGCATTGTACCATACATTTGCCCGTACTATTGGAAGAAATTCCACTGTGGGATAAGAAGTATCTCTGTACCAGAATTTCCAATATTTAACGTTCTTGTTTTATGTTTGTGAATATGAACTATGAAATAAATAAATGAATAAAAAAAATATGTTTTATCTCGAAACAAGAATGGTTGGTTTCCTTGGGGATTTATGAGGGTATTATAGTGTAGCGCAGCTAGCAGGACTGCTTTATAAAAAAAGTATCACCAGTGACAACCCTACCTATGGTATCTATATCAAATTTAACAGTCCGTCGAACTTGTTGATAAAATTAATTCCAACTCTAGTTTCTTAAGTTAAATTTTCAAATAGCAATTGTAATTCTTTTAAAATTCGGCTGGAATATTTATGTGAAACCAGTTTACCTATTCATTTAGACTAATCATACTCGTAATTAATTAAAACACGTTGACACGGACTTTCCAGTTATTGCGCAAATAGTACTTAGTTAGTAAATAGTACTTAGTTAGTAAATAGTACTTAGTTAGTAAATAGTACTTAGTTAGTAAATAGTACTTAGTGCATACAAAATCATCGTCATCGGATGATGATTCGTCATCGCCTTCCACCTCATCATCATAGTATAATAATAATAATCAGTAGCAGCGGTAAAAGCGGTAGCCAGAAGACTTCCCTGCCGGACACAGTACTGCCAGACGGTCACAAGTCACGGCTAGAAGCTGCTTGGATATGCAAATGAATTCAATACATTAAATGTTAAAATGTCTACTTAATAAGACAGAAGTTGCCCTGTCATAAGTATTTTCTTTCATGTCAACGTGTAATGTCATGTCGCCGAACTGTCAAACCGCTAGCTTATTTTGCAACATTGGGATCTTCCAACGCACTTTTAACAATTTACGTACAATATTCAAAACATATGTTATACGGATTTATTTTTTTATACAATAGGGGTACCGACACCCATGAACATCCACACAATTACTATGCCGACGTATTGCCTTCATTTCTCCGACCCCCAATAGGCCACCAGCTGCTCACAAACCGCACGAAACGCGACGTTGAAAATGCCACTTGACGGCGGTATTATGTGAGCGAGAGGCACCTCCCCGGTCTTGCCGGCCCAATTCGGTTGCATGGGAGGATGTAGTGTCATGCCTCATGCATGGCGCTACCTCTACCTAATACCGAATGCAGAAATAAAAAAAAGTTTCAAATTACATGCAGTCATTCTGAAGTTTTACTATTACATACATTTGGGGTACACGTATTTACATACAGGAATACTCGGTCGAAGAAGAGGAGGGAACATATTCTGTTCTTTAATTAGTAAATCAAACAGCGAGGGGCAACTGAAACGAATAAACGAATAGACAGTTAGAGGTGCATACTGCATTGCTCCCCAATTGGACCAGCATGTCCGGGGAGTTCCCACTCACGTGTTACCGCCGTAAAGAGACGGCTGTACTGTCGCGTGTCGTCACTTTTGTACCGGAGGCCTGCCAGCGAGGATGAGATATGTGTGTATGTACGTATGTAAGTCAATACTATACTATAAAAATAACATTTGGGAAAGAGAGTTTGGCCACCGGCAGGCTCAGTTGGTATCGTGGCGGTTAGTCCACGTGGTACTCCAGAGGACGCGGGTTGGAATCCCGCCTAGGTCATGGATGTTTATATATATATTTCTATAGTAAAAAATTTAAATATATTAAATTTATAAAAACGTTAAGTAGTAGTACCTGTAACACAAGTCCTCAAGGCACAGGACTGGGCTAACGTGGTGTGATATGTCCACAGATATTATTATTATATTAGAGGTCTTTGCTGCATTGCAGCCAGATTAGCCCGGTTTAGCTGTGTAGACGCGATATGTGTTCCTGATATGACATCGGCGAAAAATTTATAAAAATTAAACAAGTGACAAAGTCATTGTGGCTTTTTGGTTCTAGTAGTTCCACATTTTATAACGCCAATTTTTTACATGAGGAAATGATTTACGCCTCGTCGACACACCCGGGGTAGGCGCCGATCTAGTATGGGAACTCTGAACTCAATGTTGGAGAACTCACCCCACTAAAACCTCACGGAAGCCCTCAGCCCAGCCATCTTGGGACGATCTGACCACGGATTTATCAGCACCACGGTCTTTTTTACCCGACTGGCAGTAGGTGAGTAGTGTTTTTGAGCGGATGTATGTATTTGTATGCTCCCTGGTACAGCCGGAACGGCTACATGGATTACACTATGTGAAGTATTCATTTTGATAACGCTAGTGACGGTGTGTACATTAAATTATACCTATTTTAAGGTATTAGGTTTCCATATTGATGTCTTAGGTTTACGCGAATGTTACGCATTACAATAAAATTACATGCTGAAAGAGAATGTGCCCAGTGCATGCTGAAGTTGGCCTCTGCGATTACACTACATTTGATAAAGCGCAAACCCTTGCTGGAGGACGCCGATTTCTTCCAAGGATTTTGAAATTCAATAGCCTCACGGATCATCCGTGAGGCTATTGAATTTCAAAATGTCAATGGAGAACACGGGTGGGTTCTACCCTCCGCTAGGGACCCAGGGATAAACATAATCAAATCAAAAACTAAACACAACACCTCAAGACAGCAAGTTATAATAAGTACTGTTTGCATTAATCGGTACAACTAAATAATTATGATTCTTCGGGTGCTTTTGTTTACTTGTGACATCTCTCCGCCATATCAGTCCACCCGTGAACATGGTGGCTGAAACGTCGGGCTAGTCAAATAATTTAATAGCGCGATAAAATCTTTAAAAGTAGTTTTATTGTATCAGTTTTACGTTGAGTAGGTTACCTACCCTATCGTGGCAGCCCCATTTGTTGTTAATTTTATACAAACATCATTTAAAAGTATATGTTAGTTATCTGGCTGGCAACACACGTGACACTGACGTAAAGTGGCATATTCGGGCACGCGCATCGTGCGGTTTGTGAGTGACCGTTGACCTATTAGAGGGGAGAAGGAAAGGAGGGCAACGCATCAGCATAGTAATTAAGAGGATGTTCATGGATGAAGTTTTAAAAAGGCTCGATTGCTCGTTTGCCCCCTATACTATAAAAAAACAATGACTGGGATCGAACATGGCTGAGCACTAGGACCACCGAGGCTCTCAAACCATCACAGCCTCGTTTGTCCCATAACAAAAGTGTAGAGACGGCCAGATCCTATGAGATCTCTGGTGGTGTGTCTGCCTGTTTGTCCGTCTCCATGTTTTAGAACATAAGTAGAGCGTTGTAAATGTTATTGATACACTATGATGCTTACCAAGATCAGGGTGCTCCGCCAAGGTCTCATCTAACATGTTCTGAATCAACCAGGGCTCCAACTCGGCCATCTCGCGGCGCCGTCGGCCCCTGGACTCATACGGCAAGTGCATCCTTCAATGCATGACACTTATACAATTCTTTCACAGACTATAAACTTTATTTTCGCGCGCAATTTTTTTCCACAACAGTCCGCTCTTTTGCCACGGATAACTAACAAATACTTTCTCTTGCGTGTGTCTCAGTGATGACTAACTTATTGTGTTAAAAAACCGCCTTATTCGAAGAACTTTTGGCGGCAAGCCAGAATATTTTTTTCCGCGTTATTGTTCAGGGATCAATCACTTTTGGTTTTCACTTTTGTTTTGTTTGAGATCAATTGAATTAATTTCTAATATTGTCAATGTTTACACATAAATAATAAATTTCCTTAACATGTTACAATTCGGAACCTTGACTGTTTCAACTTTACTTTCGACATCTTTCGTGACTCACTACTAGTACGGAACTGCTCAAAATATTTTCTTCAAATTCTCAGAAGTGCTCAATAACAGCTGATTCCTCGCGTTGCGTCAGCGCAGATTGCCCAACGGCTACAGTTTTGTACGTAGGTCGTACGCGGGTTATTATGCCGCGGCGCACTGGTACGCTGCGTGCGTGCGTGCCGCTCGCGCGATCCTCTACTACTGACCCGCCGCCATTCTGTCACTCGCTGCCTCCATTCTCTGCGGTCAATCTGCGGTCTGGCCACGCTTCATTTGCCGGGAAAATGCAAGCTGTTCGCATCCCGCTTCCACGTGTAGTGTACACAACAGGTGCGAGAGCGACGCGTGCAAGTTTTGTGACAATATTTTTGTTTAGGTCCATTGTTAAATGGAAATTATGTTTTTCATTTTGATGTATCTCGCTTTTGTAACCAAGGTGGCGGTTGCGTGGCATGGAGATACCAAGCTTTTAGATCTCAAATCAAATATTAAAAGCTCTAAAGTTATATTTGGACACTATTTAATTACATATGGTTTATTATCAACTAGACAATTTCTACATGAGTGTTATTGCCTTACAAATTGACTGCTCGTAAATAGGTACCTTATTTTCAAAATAAAATGTGTGCATTTCATCATTCGAATCATTGAAATTATATAAAAATGTAGATAAGATTAATCTGCTTAAAATGGTATCTTTAATTTGAATTTTTGGATTGTGATAGAAGTGTACATTTTATACCTGCTTCTAAACATAGGTTAGCTTAGATCTGAATGAAGACGTGTCCTGGACCGGGGAGTATCTTGAGACGGGTGGGCGTGCGCTGAGCTGGGCGTGTCGACCCGCCCCCCGCCGTAAGACGCGCCGCGGGAAAAATCGCGCGAAACACAACTTGTTGCGTCGGGACGTGGGACTTCTTCAAACCTCTATTCGGCAAGGATTCATGTTCCTATACGCCGGGACGTAGGATTTCCTTTCAACTATGTAAAATATATTAAGGCATGGATTGAGCCCTTCTACATCGGGGACCCGGCACGTTTAGAGCTATGTTTGTAAATTCTAGATGAACAAAGTACAGACTGAAACCAAACTCGCCGACAGTCCTCCGACGTGAGTACATACTATGTTGCCCGTAATAATTACTTATTTATGTCCTAGACCATGAACAAACTTATATATACTCTTTTTTTACTGCTCTATGCTGACGGAAGTGTCCAGTGCAGTCATCGGTTACTAGAAGACACGCTGGGAGATGGTCTATGTAAGATTGTGGTCGATGGGGGACAGCCCCTCCTTTCCCATGGATGGGAAGGATGCATCACGATTTTTATTTAAGATTAGCTGAAGTAACTATTGATACCATGGCCCCTCTGTAAGGAGGAGGGTTGCTCACGGCAGCTAAAGTTGGCCTTGCATTATTGTAGGGACTCGAAGAGCTTGTTGAGCTTAACATGACTGGGGGATCCTCTCATTCCGCCACGGGCGGGTGGTATAAAACGCGCGCGGTCGTCCTGGTTTACCTAACCGGTACGCCGGTTTGATTTGAGCTCGTTGGCAAGTCGCGTAAGGTACTGGAATTATCATCTATGACTGCACTAACATCGACGTTTTCACTATTTAGAGTAATCTCCTCAGCTACACGCGCCTTCTTTGGCTGGACATGCAATGCTGTATTATGCTATGATTCTAGCCCTCCTCTGAAAAAGTTTGCCTGTCACTGTTCTAGATCATCAAAGCCATTATAGTATCAGACCTACCAAGATATCAGAAGGTAATAAGATCGATATGTAGACTCTTTTAGGATAGATTGATGATCATTGGGATTTTCGAGGGTTATTTTACAGCTTTATCTCTGTCTGACAGAATTCGTAACGAAGCCATAAGGCAGAGAACTAAAGTATCCGATACCACGCGATGATGGCAATGCGCTGGTCACCCAACAGAACAGATGGCAGATGGGCCAGTAAGGTTCTGTAGTGGAGGCCACGTACAGGAAAACGAAGAGTTGGTCGACCGTTCACCAGGTGGGAAGACGATCTCCGTGTAGTGGCCGGTGCGGGACGGATGCGAGTAGCAGGAGATCGGTCGTCTTGGCATTCATTGAAAGAGGCCTATGTGTAGCAGTGATAAGGGCTGATAATGAAAACAAAAATGAATGAAAAATTCTCTGCTGAATACCCATTAAACCAGCAAAATGTTTAGCACTTATGACTTCTACTCGGGTGGTTCAGGTTCGAACCAATGAGTTTTTGTGAGCTCAAGTACATTTTATGAGTGCACTTGCAGTGAAGGAAAATATCGTTAGAAGATACCATCATAAACAAATTGGGTATGGAAAAAAATTCTGTTCATAAGAGGGTATATCAATAACATTTACGAATTACTTTAGGAGAACTGTAAAAGAAAGCGTTTAATCGCACCTGTCTTGGTCCTAACCTGCAACACGCGAATCACAACCTAAATATATAAAAAAGTGTCATAGTGACGATTAGTCACTTTGACATAATTATTAGACATTACTTGGAGTCACAACACATTTGGTGGGGCTGATAACCCACTGACGTCAGTACATTCAGTCATATTTGTGTGAATGAGGAAATATGGGAATATAATATCAAAATGCGAAACCTTTATACAGTCCATAAATTACTATCGTTTTTTCTTTGGTTTCGCAGGGATATGCTTTGTCCACTTACACTGGTCTTGGGTGTTATCCGCTGAGTGTGTGCGGCTTCCAGCTTCACTAAATACCTACTAAAACATAGTGGATGCCATCGGTTGCTTTCGATGAGGTGTCCAGATCTGTCAGCAGCAGGGCACCTCGGCCTCATACGTGGGCTGGTCATCAGTCCCCGACGTCGACAGAGCAAATAGAGCCAGGTTACTTCACAATAATATTTCAACCAATATAATAATTTTACCTTCCTAGTAATATATTATACGCAATCTTACAAAAGTATGAGCTAGACCCGAAATTTCATCACTCCCTCTCAGTCAATCTCTCATAGAATCCTTCTGGAAAATATATGAAGAGTTACGATCGTCGGTCGTTCCAATGGTTCTCCTGAAAGCACAATCGATTCGTTTTGGTGGCATAGTTCAATTTCTTGATAAATTTCAATTTCATGACAAGGTCAATTTAATGATTAAGTTTAATTTCATGATACAATCCACTTTCCTAACAAAGTCTAATTTTATGATAAACTCCAATTTCATGATAAATTCCTATTTCATGACGAAGATCAATTTCGAGATAAAGTTAAATAAATTTCACGATAAAGTTCAATTTCATGACAAAGTCTAATTTAATGATAAAGTTCAACTTCATGATAGGGTTAAATGTCATGACAAAGTCTAATTTAATGATATAGTTCAATTTAATGTTAGAGTTCCATTTCATGTTCGTAAATTCTTTTAGAATGTCCATAAAGGGAAGAATATCATTGTTTTAACATTACACATATAAGGAAAATAAAATAAAACGCCCGAATAAATAGAATTCATTACAAATTCTGAATTCAAATTTCGCGCGGCTAGTGACAGGCAACATGTAAAATAGTTTGGAACATTCCAGTGTTTACGCCCCATGTATTTATTTTAAACTTCTTATAGTTTGTTCTTCGCTCGTTAAACGACTTTAGTCTAAGCAATTACTAGCAATGGGTGATGGTATACAATAACATTATTTAGCACAATATTAATATTGTCTTTGAAATTCGGGGTTAGACAGTCATTAAACAAGAGCCGAATACATTGTATTTGACTTTTGTTTATGATTAATTTTCAGACTTAAATTGGCACGTGATTTTCATCATGGTTGCAGTAAGATTTAAACCTAAAGAATTTATACAATAAACTGAGTTTTATTAAGAGTAAGAATATTTATTTGCCAATACACGTAAAGTATGATCTTGAAAACGATTGTGGAGGCATAGTGTATTTGCCATTATATGGCGTGCAAATTTATGAACCCTACTTATTGATTAGATAGTAATTTTAATAACAAGATATATATACATATATATCTTTTCTATATATATATATATTATTAAAATAGTACTTTTTTATTTTTTATAATGAAATAATTAAGAGTTTATTTTTATATTTCATTTATTTATCCTTACATACCTGCCTTGCCTCCTCCACATTCATATTTCTTCATTCAGACATGCTTACTGCGAAGGATATTGACATATGTCAATAGATTGTAGTAATCGATCGTGTAAGTGATATCATTTACACGATCAATTACTACAATCTATTATAATAAGCAATTATAATCGAAAAAAAAAATCGTATCGTGAAGACGTCGAGAATAATACACTAGCTGACGTTTAATATTTTTTACAGCAAATAATTGTAATTACGTTGAGTACCGAACAGTTTGCCGAGTGACATAATTTTGTGTAGGGCAGTAGTGTTGCGTGCGGCCGGACCGCAGGGCTGACATTTTTTGCGGGTCGAACAGACCGCAGGCTGCGTGGATACAATTAGGGTTAGGATAGCTAGCCCCTAACGGTACGATACTTTAATCAATTATGTACATCTAACGGCCGATACGTAAATCATAATAATCCCACCATGGTTCAAGCCTTGTCGTGGCGGTGGGGCTTAGTAGCCTGGGGAGAACCCAGGCGAAGCCAATTCAACCGCGGGGGATCTTTCCACCCCTCTTATAAGCAGAAGGGGCTAAAGATCAGGAGGTGAAAGTTCTCTCAGTACCCCTCTTATAAGAAGAGGGGAACAAAGAGCATTAGCGCACGGGGCAAGCAAGGGGAGAGAATGGGAACCTCGCCATCCTCGGATTTGGAGGAGACTTCCCCAGCCGTCGAACCTTCGTGATATATTGTCAGTATAACTTTCCTTCACTAGCAGAATGCTGGATGTGAAGGACAGGCTAACATATATGACGACCGGCTGGCTCAGTTTGTAACGTGGCGGTTAGTCCGCGTCTTACGCCGGAGGACGCGAGTTCGAATCCCGCATAGGTCATGGATGTTTATTATATGTATTATATGTATCTCGATAATAAAAATCTTAAATATATAAAATTCCTAAATTAAAAAAAAAATGAAATACATTTCCGTTGTCTAGTGCCTGTAACAAAAAACACAAGTCCTTACGGTACTGAGCACGGCACTGGGCTAACGTGGTGTGATCAGGCCACAGATATTATTATTATACATGTGCGTAGCCATTGGGTGACTACGATGTCCATTAACATCCGCATATGCAGATGCGTTGTCCTCCATAAGTGGACCTGATACTAACAATGCGCTACGCGACAGCATCATTTTTAAGGCGGCATCAAATGCGAGAGGTACCTCCCTGGTCGAGCCGGTCCAACTCGCCATGACACTTCCTCAAATCTCTCGGTGGTTATTGGTACCTTTAAAATAATTTTTTAACATCTTCGTTTTGGAAATTGATGACGCTAAAATGCTTTATTCACAACTAGTTCACCCGATTTCATCCCCGTACGTATATTGATTCTGCTATTCAAAATTTGAACCCCCAACGTGGTTTTTAGGAAAAACTAGCATATACCTGAACTCTGATCTTAAACTACATAATCTGTTTCATGAAAACAGTTAAAGCGGATTAGCCGCAAAAGCATAACAGACAGACTGGAGTATAGGATAGTGGTAAGAGCCGGGAAACAGCTCCATCTAGTGGATGATTGAAGTAAGCAAGTGGGTTTTAGTTTTAGCGTATAATAGTTTCCTAACGTCTACGATCACACTTACAGGGCAAACATAATACCACACCACTCACCACACCAGTAGCCAGTAGGCCTCGGGTCCCACCCCATCTTCAGGCCATATGGCCTCTGCCCACTAGTGGGAGTGGGTTGTCCCCATCACCGAGGGGATAGTAGTCCCATCACGACCTGACCGGGGTTATAAATACATAAATAAAAATAATTTATTTGTTAAAACACACTGCTACAACACAAACACGTAAAACTTCATTAAAAGATAACATCCTTGCAATTATGAAATTAACTAACAATAAAAGATACAAAAAAGATAAATAAGGTAACATTATGAGGTTCACCTCAATACCCGCAGTTCTCGCAGGCTCCTTCCTAGCCTGTGAAGAAGACCCCACGTACGCAGTAACATCTTTTTAGTCATGGATGTATTTATTGACTTGAAATCTGACATACCGCTTGAATAGCAAGTCCTACCTTACATTGACTAGACATCAGGAGGTGGATCATTCATCATTTAAGTAAGAGTCAAGAATAGTCATAGTTGCATGTGGCCCATTGTAAGGGTGGATGTAGAATGGAACACGTTTAGATAACATTTTGTGCATCTCTATGGGAGTCGGAATTTTTTCACCATTTCGACCATTTTTTCAGTCGCATCGCCTTCAATCGTTTATTACGGAGTAAACCCGGAATTGCTGCATATTACATACATTTGCATATTGGGTGTAGTGGGGCGGATTAGAATTGAGCATTGTATGGGAAATTGGGTGCTTCAGTACAGCGCCATCTGTGAATACATTACGAGTCTAACAAGCGTGATTGTTTACAAACAGGCAACACTACACGCGTGTACTTCGTCTTATTAGATTAAGGGCCTGTTTCACCGGTCTGACGTATAGCCATGAATGCCATTCCACCCGTTCACTTCCTAAAATAACTAACTGCCAAATAAAGTATTACTTAGCTAAGTTGACGGATCGAGCAGACTAGTCACTAGTTGTACGAATATAACTTAAATATCGACACGCGTGCGCTCCGTACTATGTTGCTGACATTTTACATTTCACATGGAAACATGCTCAAAAATATTTTAATAAATAATGGTTCAAAGCTATTTTAAAATTACTATAGGAAAGCATTAATTGATCATTTTGCGACTGTGTCGGCCCACAAAATGTCAAATTTAGGTAACAGCTAAAAACTCATGCAAAATGATACTAGATCTGAAGAGAGATCCTAAGCTTCTATATCTACATGCCCTAACTTTATACGCTATACGTTAGTCAAAATCAGGGATTCAGCAGTTCTGTTATCCCAAGACGCATATTGTGTAAGAAAAATAAATTAATGACATAATATATGTGGCGTATCTTCTCGCCGGCAGCGTTCGTAGTAGTGAAGTGAGAGAGAGGTTATGTATATATGATGATAAAAGAAAATATTAGTATGGGCATGCTCCGATGGTTCGGAAATGCTGAAAGTATGGCTACTTGCCATTCTTTCAAGTTAACGAAACATATATATAATGTGTGTGCTGTATGTGAGTTTCCGGTGGCCCCTTGGGGAAGAGGAGGAGGAGTGAAGGAGGGCATTACCTTTACATAAAAATATAGGGGTCTTGAGGTGTATATAGTCTTCAAAAGGCTACAATTACTTGTTTACACCCAATAAAAAATATTACTGCATGTTGCGCCAGCGCGGTTTCGAATCCCGCCAAGGTCATGGATGTTTATCTATGTATTATAAGTATTTCTATAATAAAATTATCGCCAAGACGACCGATCTTCTGCTACTCGCATCCATTCCGGGCCGGCTACTGTCCGGAGATCGTCTGCCCACCTGGTGAACGGTCGACCAACACTTCGTTTTCCTAAGCGCGGCCTCCAATCCAGAACTTTACTGGCCCATCTGTAATCTGTTGTTCTGAGTGTGTGACCAGCCCATTGCCACTTCAGCGAGCTTATTCGTCGCGTGATATCGGATACTTTAATTCTCAGCCTTATGATCTCGTTGCATTCTGTCGGACAGAGAAACATCCAGCATAGCACGTTCAATAACCCTTTGGGCTACCGCAAACTTGCGGAGCAGTCCATAACTAAGAGGCCGTGTTTCGGCCCTGTAGGTCATCACGGGGAGAATGCATTGATTGAAGACTTTTTTGTTCAAGCTCAACAACAAACTATCGGAGCACCTCGACAGCTAGTCAACCCCTTAAGGGACCGACGCCATCTCCGCAGATGGGGCAGTGCCGCACCACAGGACAACCCTACTAACTTTGGAACAGTACAATGGGGCGAGGATGGGAACCTTGCCCACTTTGTTTCCTCCGTGCGCAAAAGCGCTGCCTCCTTTTACCCTTTTGTCCCCTCTTCTTTGTACCCCATAAAGAGCACCCGCCTTTTCGGTTCAATTAACTTCGCCTAAGGCGTCTTTGTTCACCCCAGGCTACTGCGCCCCACGGTCACGGATTGCATGCTTACCTAGCTTCCTAGCTTATGCCGAACTACACCAATTTTCCGCACGGCACACAGAGAAACACCCATAACACAGCAGCACGTTCAATAGCCCGTTGAGCTACCGCTAACTTGTGGACCGGTCCTAAATTCAGAGGCCATGTCTCGGCCCCTTGGTCATCACGGGGAGAACGTATTGGTTTGAAGACATTTGTCTTCAAGCTCTGTGACGAAGCTTCCGGAATGCTGCCCAACCCAACTGAATCCTTCTAACGGCTTCCTTCTCGAAGTTATATCTACCTAATTGCAGAAGTTGCCCGCGGTAGGCGTATTTGTCTACGACTTCGAGAATAGCTCCATCGACGTTGACCAGCCTAGGGGTACGTGTTCGTTGAACATGACCTCCTCCTTGTCCAATTTGATCCTAAGACTAATACGTCGAGAGGATTCATTTGGGCTGTGCAGCATTTCCTGCAAGCTCTCCAACGATTCTGCCAACACAAAGATATCGTCAACAAAACGAAGATGCGAGAGGTACTCGCTGTCAATATTTATGCCGCATTCTGCCCAGTATAAAATCTTAAAGACGTCCTCCAAAGCATTAGTGAACAGTTTCGGGGAAATAACATCCCTCTGTCCCACTCCTCGGTGCAATTGCATTGGCCTTCTTTGACCTCACGGAATTAGAATCATGAGAACAGCGTCATACAATACTCTCAGTACTTCGACGTATCGCCAATCAACCTGACATCGCTGTAGAACTTCCAGAATAGCCCAGGTTACAAACAGGGTCAAAAGCTTTTTCATAGTCCACAAATGCAATGTACAGCGGATAATTGTACTCATGTGTCTTTTGTGCAACTTGCCTTATGGTGAAAATGTGGTCCATGGTGTTAAATCCTCTGCTAAACCCAGCCTGCTCCGGAGGCTGGACTTAGTCAAGCTTTGCGGTGAGAGGATTCGGCAAGACTCCTGGGAACTATATGGCCAAGAAGTGAAATCGGTCTGTAATTTTGAAGAAGTGGTTTGTCACATCAGTACAGTTCTTAGTAAGGGTTAGTATAAAGTGAGGGTGTGAAGCCTTATGTGGGTAGTTGTCCCGGCTGCAACTTGGATGGTCCTTTCTATGTCTTGTAAATCAATCCATTGTTTGCTTGTGGATTGTTCTTCATTCTTTATATCCAATAGTGGAAGATTATACGGACATCATATCTTCATATTACATCCAAAGTTGAAAAGGGTAAAGAAAAGGAGTAGAGCTCCTTTTATATGAAATATTAATTCGTCAATTGTGACACGAATATGTAGGTTCCCGGTGGAAAATAAAAACAGCAGATAGCGTCAGCCATCCCAAATATATCCGACCTCAACATCGCCAAAAGGAAAAAGTGCGACATTTCTTCATTACAGTTAAAGATGTCAGATATACTTTTTTATAAAATATTAAGTAGCAAAACATAATTGCTACACTCTTGAAACAGACTCGCCTCCTGCTTTAAGAACTTCGACTGTAATTCCGTCCTTCCCCGGGGCCTTTCCGCCTTTAAGCTGCGCACGAGCCGGACTAATCTCACTCAGGAAGACGTTCGCCGGATTGCCTGACAAATGTCGTGTCAGACTTATACGCGGATCGTTATTTCGGATATCAGAAAGAGGAGCATGCGACGTATTCAGCTTGCTATAGAAACCTTCGATCTCAGATAAGATCCCAGACGTAGAAGAATTGGTATCCCCAGAATCAGTAATAACCTTTGTCGAATGACTTCTTAGAAGCTTCTCCACAAAAACCTTCGACCCTCTCTGTACTGCTCAATCACTTCGGTAACCCGTTGCGTATTAGAACTGTGAAGATCTCGGCGTATTAGTTTGCGCATTCACTTTGAATGAAGCTTGACATTGGCAGACGTAACATCTTCGTGTACTCTGCGTTCCTTCATAAGTCCAAGCATCTCATCTGAGAGTTTAGCTTTCCTGGTCGTATACTCACTCCTGCAATATCCTTCACTCACGTCCCGCATTGGTTGCATGCGGGACGTGGGTGAAGGATATTGCAGGAGTGAGTATATGAGCAGGAAAGATAAACTCTCACCATCATCATTCATTACCATCAATCATTGCCTCGTCAATTGCCATTGTAGTTAGTATAACTTGTCTTCACTAACTTATATCTCCCTCTAAACTTCTGCGTAACACTCTCTCTTACTATTTCCATTATCCTGTATTGCTTTAGCAACTTCCATTGGTTTTTTATAGTAAAATTGTTGGTGAATGCGTAACAAGAGACGCATTCACCAGCGTACTCCTCAAGCAAAGCGTGTGCAAGTACTTCAATAAATCTAAAAGAATCAACATATTTTTAAGTGTAGGTGGATTCATTGAGTGGCCTACGTAATATGGTATGATTATTTAACATACTCGTATTACAATATGCGCAATTGACCGCCCTTGACATTAGGGTATGACAAATAAAATACATGTTTGACATTTCTATTGCGATATCTGAGTATTGTACATAAGGATAAACTTAATGAAACACAGATATTATTATTTAATGCGATATTTGCGCATAAATTGTTTGTAAATAAATGCAAACTATAAAAAAAACGCTAGATCGTGAATTATTAACAAAAATAACAGTATCTAGTACAATTTATAAATAATATTGTGATGATTGGTTTGAACGACATCTAGTGTCGTAATAGAGTACTATTTGGAATGGACTGCTGGGATTTGTAGTCGTAGTCTACAGAATTACCCAGAGATGACGCTGGGCGCTTCAGCTCTGATTACAGCTCGCTATATAACCGGTTGTAATATTCATTCACTAGGTGGCAGATCAGTTACTTTTAAAGTTGTATATAGTTTCAAAACAAGTTCTTAATAAAGTTAGAAATGCATTCATACTTCATTTCAAGATTACTTAAAAAAAAAACCATTGAAGATCAGAAACATACGTAGCTTCTATACTTCTGCATCGTAAAATGTCTGTACTAATATAAATAAATTATAATAAATAAAATTTATTAAATATTTTTTTAAATGGACAAACGACCAGTCGGAGCTTTTTTGTTACTTTCGATGCCCGTAAACATTCGCATTATTATTACGCATAAAACGCAACAGGCGTTATCCTAGATTAACCCTCTATGGGGCTCCAGTTCTCACTTTACGCCGGTACCAAGTAATAAGCGAGAGGTAATTCCCCGGCCGTGATAGTCAAATTCGGTTGCGATGCAGCATGGCTGTCTCTTACAAAATAAAATCAATCTCGAGAACATATTGTAATATGATGATGCCGTCCAAAATTACTTTTTGAACGTCACCAATTAAGTCTTCCATTGGAGCAACCCTAAAGATGTCTTGTAAAGAACCGGCGAAACAAACTCTGCGGGACTCAACAATAAATTTCATCATCATCATCAGCCGGACGACGTCCGCTGCTGGACATAGGCCTCCCCCATAGAGCGCTATAGGTCAAACAATTTGTTAAGCAATAATAATAATAATATCTGCGGACTTATCACACCACGTCAGCCCAGCCCTGTGCTAAGTACCTGTAAGGACTTGTGTTACAGGTACTAGACAACGGACAATATACTTAAGTAATTATGTATTTCTATCATTATTATCACTTTTCGACCTGATATGATATGACTGCCTCGTGATCTAGAGGTAAGCAGGTTTAACTACAGTCGCGAGCTCCTGGGTTCGAGACCCACAATAGGACCTAACTGTTATTGGGATTTTTCAATTTGCCGTAACAGTCCGAAGTCAGGAAGTTGGCGGTGTTACACCTCCGTGCCTCGGAGTGCACGTTGAGCAGTCCGTCCTGCGCCTGATTTCTCCCTGGTCCTGTCTGATTGCCTTTTAAATAGGAAAATGAGGAAATCGGTCTGCGCACACGACGTGTGCACTATAACATGACCTGCCCTGTGGGCTAGTCTCTAAAAACATTGCCGCCGTAGTCGAAACTCGGAAAGGACTACATTATCATCATTATTATAATTTTCATATTGAAATCACTAATATTCTTACGCACATCCAGGACATTAACTAAAATGGAGTATATACTATATAGTCAGTATTCCGCTTTCCTTAAATTTAACCCTACGAGATGTGTGCAACACTCTAATTTGAGAATAATCTGAAATATTTAACTTTTTGTTTACTAAAATAGTTACTTTATATGACATTCTGTACATTTCATACGCCCATTAAAAAAAACTGGAACCATTTCTTATTATCAATTTATTACCTGTGACGTTTAAATATTTATAATCTGTATACATACAACCTGAACATTTAAATTCCGAAGATCGAATAAAAGAACTTGAGCAAGTAAATATTTGGATAGAGTCCTCATAATATTGTCGTGGTATGTTCCGCGACCCGGTCACGCCCTCAGCTCCACACAATGCCTGGCCATCGGGACACCGAACTGCAAATTGTCGTTTCCACGCCATAAAACATGGTAAGTAAACCTAAAGAATGTTCGGTGACTATTAATCTTTTATCAATGGAATGTCGCAGATGGCAATGTGGCAAAACGTATCGTTAGCAGGGTTGTAATATTTTTTTATTTGCATTCATAGATAAAACTGTTATGAGTCTGTAAAAAAAAGCTGCATTCATAAAAGTATCTAGATATTTTCCTTCCTCGGCCTAATCACTAGCGTTTTTACGGTAACATCTTATGTGCTTAGATGAGGCTAGTTTGAACTGGTTTCATCCACGAGTCACAAAGTCGGACAAGCGAGACTTTTGCCATTGTCTGGACACGAAATTATACCTCCCACTATGGCAGTCCCGAAACAGACCAAGACAAAACTCTGTGGCTTAACGTGCTCTCCGGGGCGCGGGGTTGTAACACCGAATTCCCAGCTTCCGACGGTTATTCTTAATTGAAAAGTCCCGGCATCTCACTTCTATGGCTGAACATGCTTATCACTAGAGCATAGAATAGAATGTAAAAAATGTTGCACCTATACATTAATAAGAGATTAAGAAGAGAGGGCCACGCTGCATTGTAGCAGAATTATGTCGGCACGATTTGGGAAGTACCACTTGTTCACATCATATCGCTGTAAATCGACGAAGTTTGTAAGTATCCGGTGGCCTCAGGGAAGATTGCGTAAAGGAACGCCACGCATTGGCCTATATGACGACCGGTTTGCTCAGTTGGTAACGTGGCGGTTAGTCGGCGTGTTACGCCAGAGGTTGCGGGTTTGAATCCCGCCTAGGTCATGTATATGTATTTCTATAATAAAAAATCTAAAATATATAAAATTTCTTTCATCATCTTCATTATCAGCCCTTATCGGTCCCCTGCTGGACACAGGCCTCTCTCAAGGCACGCCAAGACGACCGATCTCCTGCTACTCGCAACCATCCTGGGCCGGCTACTGCACGGAGATCGTCTTCCCACCTTTGAACGGTCAACCAACACTTCGTTTTCCTAAACGGGGCCTCCACTCCAGAACCTTACTGGCCCATCTGCCATCGGTTCTTGACTGTGTCTGTGACCAGCCCATTGCCAGTTCAGCGATGTTATTCGTCGCGTGACAACATACTTTAGTTCTCTGCCTTATGGCTTCGAAACAAATTCTGTAGGACAGAGAAACACCCAACACAGCACGTTCAATAGGCCGTTGAGCTACCGCCAACTTGCGGACCGGACATAAATAAAGGGGCCAAGTTTCAGCCCTGTAGGTCATCACGGGGAGAACGAATTGGTTGAAGACTTTTGTCCTCAAGCTCTGTGGTAAACTTAATAACTAAATGTCTTTAGTCCTTAGGGTACACAGATATTATATGCGGTCAGAGAGCATCATCGCCAAGTTACCAGCCCTTTTCGCCTCCAGTCGGATTTTTTCGAAGTTCAAGCGTGCGAAACCGCGTGCTACAATAACCTCGCGGCAAAATCCACACAATCACAATATTTATTACATTTCAGACGATTTTAGGATTACTATTGTCAAGCATGCGCTGTCCTATCAACATACATTAATGTCCCTATCTGAATGTCGCATCGGCCAAACAAAGCAGGCTGAGGTAGGCGCGACCATTCTAACTCGACCTTTGGTTTCGTATCACGGACATTTTTGCGAGGGATATTTCGCCGAACCTCGTTGAGTAACGGTTCGTTATTAGTTGGTTACGTTAACATAATACGTTTAATGGCTTGTAATGAATAGAGTAACATCTATAAAGTTACAATACACACTCGAGCCCCTGTTATTTATGGGCTTAAGATTCGCACGTGTAAAGAAAGCTTCATAGAAGATATAAATCATGTTATTGAAATCTATATTTTTATTGATATTGGAAATATTATTTTTTTTGAAGTTAACTTGTATTTGTAAAGAGGCTGGCGCATCTTTAGACATTTCGACGCCCATATCACCAGACGTTATGGGTTTTTTTTAATCTCTTTGGTCATGAACGTATGCTGTGGAAGCGAAGAGGAGCCCAATACAGCCAAAGGATTACTATGAATGCTCGTCGACGAGGCTAGCTTTGTTGTAGAAAGATGAACCGACCACCCTCTCTCCCATAGATGGGAAAGATGCATAGACCTCAATGGAAACATAGAGGTAATATAGCTAGAGAAAGGAAGCAAGCCTTAAACGCGGCCGTCTTAGGGGAAAGAAACAGCAAATGTGATTCACTCTCTGTCTCTCTTTTCTCATTAATTTCTCTCTGAACAATGCGCATGCGAGATAAGATAGACAAGGATAGCACTATTTTCATATCTACCTTAAGACGACCAGTCCTTGTCATATGACTATGGCATCTCTATCTTTATTATCTCTATGCATAGGTCACGGTTACGAGCCACTTAACCTTTCATCTGACGTGATAGAAAAAATATCAATCTAAGTGTGAGAGAGACGACCGATTTTATTCCCTTGGGACTTCTCGTAAGTGTAAACGTGACTAACATATGAAAAATGATACAACTGTAAATCTAAGATATGTCATGCGCAACTCACAACCGAGTTGCTCCACGCCTGGCATGATTTGACTCTTGAAGAGAGAGTGCGGGAGAGATCCCTCACTCTCTCTTTCTGTATGTACAATTTGAATTCTCTTTTGTACATAGTCACGAGAGTTCGTGGAAAAAGGTATCTACAGCATGCGCCGTGCCGTTAGTCCTAATTGTGATTTCATATACAGCGTGTACGAGGCAAATTTTTTTAATAGTATTATAGGGAAATCGAGGGAGCCTTCTAAGGACTACCGACGTCCATATACATGCGCATTATTTCCATGCCGATACGTTGCC
>JAFELO010000386.1:633266-643951 GCA_017140195.1 Eumaeus atala | reverse complement strand
GTGAGATTTAACATAGGACATACACATTCTCCCAAACTTTTGCAATTATAACAAAAGTGGGTTATGTATTAGATTAATGCGAGTGCCTAAGCTAAGATAAGAAATTTAAAAAAGAGGTTCTCCATGGCGTAACTACGCTGTCAGACCTTATCACTTAAAGATAAGTTTACGGCTTTTTCAGAAGCTTTTTCACTTTAGGGATATGTTGATTTAACATAATTTAAACTGAAAGTTGAAACGGTGCAAAGAAAACCCATTTCAAAAGCCTTCCAAACTATAATGAAGACGAGAAAATAATTTTTTGCTATAAACAACTGAAAACCCGTAAGCCTGTTTTTTTTTTGTTGTTTGTAACAAAAAAATAATTTCAAATTTTTAGTACATTTAAAGCTTAAAAAACACTGTCTTATTCAGAGATTCGAACTTACAACCATTAGTTTAACGTAACACTTTAGATACGGCTAACAAAGTACACAAGTACTGCCATTAGCCTCACATTGTTATGAAAACATTCACGAATAAAATTCGTAACAAAACTTTTATTCTGATACACTCCGTGCAAACTTTTGCTCTTTTATTATTCGATTAAGATGTATTCCGCCGCGGAATCCACAAAGCGCTGGGACAGATGTCCGCTTTTTATCTTTTTTACCATGAAACCCTCCGGATAAAACTCCTCCAACTTTATTCATACAACACCTACGTAACAAGCAGTATTGTCTCATAAACAATGGCGGGATAGATGTGACGTGAAATCTCTTCAAAGAATAATCCACTTAAGGGCATGTCGACACTTTTTATCAAAATACTACTATGCTTCATTGAATTTGAAAAAAAAAAACACCGCCGCGGGGCACTTTATGTGTGCAAACACAGATTTGAGAAGCACGTTTTGTGTTGCCCGTTCATATTTTTTACCCTTAATTTAGGGTTACAGGTACATTGAAATGTGTCACAATTTAATAGCTACTTAAGTGAAAAATACCAGTGACACTTACGAACTGTTGTAGAAAAGACAATTTTAATAAGTATATTATTTTAATTTTACATTGTACTAGCTCCGATAAGTGTCTTTAAAATATAAGATTTGTGGTGAAATAGAGAATGTAATAAAAGTATTTTAAACTATGGTTTTAATTTGTATTATTCTGTATATTAATATTAATAATTATTATATAAAATGACAATACTTTTATATAATAAGTTAAACAATATTTTGTAAGACACACAAATTGAAATACTATGTCTATGTCTGGAATTAATAATATACTTTTTATACAACTTGGTTATCAATTCAAAATACATAAAATACGACCGGTTTTGGCACTTTATGTGCCTATTAACAATATGAGAGTAGTATTAGGTAGTTATTAATATGGTCTAAGCTAGTATGGTCTAAGCTAGTAAGTAGACATAATTAAATAGTTTTGCAATACATACAGTGGAACCTGGCATATAAAACACGTATACTGCACCATAAGTCCTGTCCTAATCCCGCCCAGGTATTGGATGTTTACCTATGTATTGAAATTGTGTATGTATAGGTACACTAATATAACTATATGGAGAATTAAAGAGTCCGACAGCATGCAAAGAGTAAGCTTACTGATGTGCAATGGGCTGGTCACACACTCAGAAGTACACATATCAAAAAAGAAAGTCTTCAAAAACTTTGTGTTTGTGTGTGATCAAATTCCTCAGAGTCTACTGAGCTAATTTTCAATTCCTACTTATTCATGAGCGAAGCTGGGGCAGTTAGTAATATAATATATACCTTAGATTTGGGATATTATAACATTTCTTAAACTTATTAAAAAAGTATAGCATACATAAAATATATAACATTTATAAATTATAACACTTCATAAAAAAATAAACATGGAAACGACCTCCGTGCAGGAGCCCATCTGGGTTGGATGCGAGTAGCATGTCCAGCAGTTGTCCGATAAGGGCTGATAATGATAATGACGATGGGGATGATGGAACAAGGAAATACCGTTGTATAGTAGGTACTTGTAACACGGAGACTAACTGCATAACTAATTCATAGAGATAATGCAGGTAGAGAAGGGTGCCATAGACAGTTATATGATGTTGCAATCTTGCCTGATAGTGAAGTTTACAGGGAGTGAACCACATTTGCTCTCTCATTCGACGTTTTAGACTTGCTTCCCTCCTCCAACTATATTATCTCACTGTACCTATTACCAACACGCGGGATTAGTTAACGTGGCATGTTTTTCTGCATGATATGACATATTGTTATTACTTATAATTATGTTGTATCATTATTTCAACAAAATGGTTTGGTATAATTCTTTTACAATATTTCGGGGAAGTTTTTATTTTGGGGAATATTTGATGTGGCAACACCGCCGTTGTAGTTATAAATATCATTGAGGATAATGAACACCAGCTCCGACAGATGGCGCATCCGATTGCATTGTTTTGAGCTTCGCGCTTTGAGCGCACTGTTTTGCATTTCGCACATTTGCGATGTCACATATGAATAACGAGGTTTTCAGTTTTGAATATTTGACACAATATTATTTATTAGTTGGTGTCCGTAACTTCGCCCGCGTAGACTTTGTGACTTGTTATATGCATCTTATGATTTGGCTGGAGCCTACGGTGTTCGGCATTAGATCTTTTTTATAGTATGGACATGGCATCAAAGCCTTTCAACGACTCCCGTCGCCCATGAACATCAGCATAACTATGCCGATGCGTTGCCCTCCTCACCGTGGGAGAAACCGCGGGATGATGCTAATCAGTAAAAGTAGTTTTATTGTAATGAGTAACATTCGCGTAAAACTTTTGTAAAGTAAAACGTTCCATGTAGAAACATGTCTACACGTATTGATAGAATTGTAACAGGTAGGTAATATGTATTTTAGATGCTCAAACAATAGGTAGATCTATTGACAGGTAAGTGCTTCTCGCCCACAAGAACAAGAACGGCATTGCTCATTTTTTGTTGGGAAATTCCGCCTCCCCCCTCCTCTCGTATTGGGTGTAGTTTTATTGTAAAAAGGAGAAGAAAGTCACACGTCAAAATTTACACCATAACCGAAAATGTTGATTATAGCACACTTCAGGGTGTCGGGTTTTTGTGACGTTGAACGCGCGCATCGTACAAAAATACTCCCAAAATGTTTCCCTAACGCGTCAAAAGAAGTATAACTTCAAAAATATTCGTTCTAACATTTATCCAATACATCACCGATCGATCTCATACAAGTTGAAAGACATCGTTCATCATTTTTGTGAACGTAATGGTCTTTAAAAGGCCGCAATCTTTGCATTCATTGAAATTCTGCGTGAAATAGTCGCTACATACAGAAACTGTTCGCACACTATTTCACGCCATTCATATGACAACTATATTAATAATTCGCCACACAAAACTCAACTATATCAATGGAGAATAGAACTTAAAATCATTTGTATCTTCAATATTTCTATCAATAAATCAACTCTAAACAAGATATTAACGAAAATACAGAATTGTATACGGCACAATGCCAAAGCATTACAATACATTGTAGGGACTGAGAATGTGGTGAACTGTCCTTTCCAGTCGCGAGTGGCATTCCCTGCCTAATGACTAGCGTTTAGGATTAGTGGGCTACCAGGACTGAGCCCTTTGTGGGTGAGTGGAGTAACGGGTATAATGGAGGCTTGCGGATAGCACATGCTGTGTGGTCGCCTGACAAGAAGAACATTTTACCTAACTCTGAATAATTTCAACACATTTTTATAGCATAAGCAGGCAAACGAGGAATCGGAGCATTTGGTGACCATCGAGGCCCATGGACAGTCGCACGATCGTTACGCGGGTGCGTTGCCCTCCTATCGTCCCCCCCCGCAATGGGCCACCATCTACTCACAAACCGCACGAAACGTGTCACTTTCAGTAACGCTGTCACTTTACGCCGGTATCAAGTGAGCGAGATGTACTTCCCCGATCGTGCCGGCCCAATTCCGTTCCATAGGAATATGTAGAGTCATGCACCATGCATGACTCTACTTCCTTCTATGCAGGATGGCACTACCTCTTCTTAGAAACGCCAGTGCCGTAATTCTCCCTGCTTATCCCTGGGAGGAAGAGTGGAGTGCGTCATATGATCCTAACACATCTGCCTTGCCTCTTCCACATTTATATCCCTTTCCACCTTCACACGCCGGAATTAGCGAAATTATAAAAATAAATCGGTCCTTGAGTGAGATGCCGGAATTAGCGAAATTATAAAAATAAATCGGTCCTTGAGTGAGATGCCGGAATTAGCGAAATTATAAAAATAAATCGGTCCTTGAGTGAGATGATTTTATCCTCCGTTTGAAGATGTCCAAGCAGCATTGGATCGGAAATGCATACGTATGAATTTCAGCTGATGTTACCACTGACCATCCTCTATAGAGACTAGCCAACAGCGCAGGGCCTATAGAGCACCTCGCCTATTCTGATGAGGCGGTGGTTCGATACGGCTGGAAGGGAGAAACGCGCACCGCTGATGGTTCAGTGTGGTCTATGAAAAACGAGAGACCAACACCGACAATTTTCCGACTTCGGGTTGTTTTTAGAAATTGAAAGATTCTCATAAGACTTTTCGAACTCTAAAAACTCAGAACTTCCCGGTGCGATGAATATTTTATTCTTTCATAGAATAAAGGGCAAACGAGCAATCAAAAAATATAAATTTCGTTACGAAGTCATAAGGCAGGGAACTAAAGTTTCCGATATCACGCGACGAATAGGCTTGCTGAAGTGACAATGGGCTGGCGGTGTGACCAGCCAGTAAGTGTGTACTTACAAAAACAGATGGCAGATGGGAAAGTAAGGTTCTAGGGTGGAGGCCGCGTTTAGGAAAACGAAGTGTTGGTCGACCGTTCACCAGGTGGGAAGACGAGCTCTGTGCAGTAGCCGACCCGGGATGGATGCGAGTAGCAGGAGATCGGTTGTCTTGGCGTTCATTGATAGTGGCCTCTGTCCGGCAGTGGACCGATAAGGGCTGATAATGATTTTGATGATGAGAAATCGGAGCTTTTTTACGACTACTCACGCCCATGAACGTCCACATAATTACTATGCTGTTGCCCCCCCCCCATCAATGTCCACCGACTACTCACAAACCGCACGAAACGCGACACATACTAAACCACGAGCCCGTTATGTATTTTATCATACCATCACGTCGTTTGCTACAAAAAGTACAAATTGTGAAGCATGGTTCTGAACATGAAATCGCGGCCGAATTTATCACCCGATGCACGCCGTTTCGCAAAAAAAGAATGACCAAAACCCATACACAATAGTCGAAGGTATCGCGTAAAACACACAAACCCGAAAAAAATTGGACAAACGAAATGATAACCTAATCCTTTTCGCACGTGAAAACTGTTTCAGTTTCCACCTATATATCTGCTGAATAGATTTTGATGAAACTTTACGGTAAACAAAATAATGGCTGTCCTAAGTTTACGCAAATGTTGCTCATTACAATAAAACTACTTCTACGGATTGTTTCCGGTTGTCCATTAACGGAAAGGCGCAAGGTAGCGCGTCTGCATAACCTCCACGCAGAAATTTATAGGCGTCAATAGTTAGGAACGAAAAAGCTTCGACTAACAGTTGGCACCCTGATAACTATAAAGTGAAACAGTAATATAGTCCCAACAATTAATATTGTAATTATCTATATCTAATTATGGCACGATATACAGAAGACGCAAATCGGTGTTAGGTACCAATTACATCTTTGCCTTTATTATTGTCACAGGAATCGTTCTGTAACACGGGAATTTATGCACGCACTTACGCGCCGTCACCGGCCTCCTGGGTGGTGTCCAGTAGTGTGTGGGGCTCACGGTATCTAATAGCGCCGAATAACCACTAAAGCCACCGCGAGTGCCATCAGTGCCGCCATTTGTGTGGTGCTCCGGAACTACAATTCATCAGAGCACTTCGACGACTAGTTAGTGCCCTAAGTCTCCACCGGTGGGGTAGTGGCGCACCACAGGTCAACCCCTACAATGGAGCGTGGTTACCTATTGCCCCTCGCCCCGTGCGCTAAAACTTCTCCTCTTCCTGCTTTTAGCCTCTCTTGTAAGACGGGTACAAAAGGCCGCTCGGTTTAGTTGGCTTTGCCTGGGTTTACCCCAGGCTACTGAGCCCCACCGCCACGACAAGGCCTGCCTAGCTTGTGCCGAACCTAATCAATTCTTACTTCCATTTATCGTTCTGTCTTAAGCTATTGTAGATGTCTTTTAATTTGTGGGCTATAAGTTTTTTTCTCTCTTTCTAACTCATCGAAATAATGTCGCGGTCGCCTGTAACTGCACCATCTTTTAATTCGTGTTCCTTAAATGTACATTGTGTGTCTTTTAGCGATCCTTTACATATAAAATATAAATATAGAAAAACTATAAAAAGGGCCACGTCCATAAAAATATAACGCGGTAATGCAAATTATATAATAAAGTAACAATTCCATACACCGATAAGATCGGATTTCCCGAACAAACGCGATACAGATCTAGTCCGGGGCAACCCGCGGAACTTTATGCCGCGGGGTATCTGCGACTTTACCCAATAAAGGGTAACCCGTGATCCGTTAAGTAAACAAAAAAGGCTCCGGGCCCGCGGGGCGACGTAACGAGTAAATCACGATAAGCCCCGATACGCGGCTCGCCGCCCGACGTCGCCCGCTTAAGCCGCTAAATTCACCTTCCGACGCCGGATAATGCTTTCTCTCCACTTTGCTATAAACTTTTATTGCAATACGAACATTGGGACCGGCACGTGGAATTTGATTTCTCGATTCAGACAACAGGCTCGTTAATCTCGAGACAGTTTAGTAAGAGGTAGTGTCACGCTGCCTTGCGGCCGATTTAGGCCTGCATGACAGGTATCTTTGGCTCACATGTCTCATCTTCGCTGTAAAAAAAAAGCTTGCTGCGGTTTCTGAGTAGCCGGCCGAAAGGAGGAAAGCGGATGTTTATGGGTTTCGGTGGTCATCAAAGTATAAGAAAAATCTCGGCATTTTGTACCCGTGTTAGGCTGAAACATTCGGTGTCGCGTTTCGTGCGGTTTATTTGTAGCCAGCGGCCCATTGGAGGATGGGACGGAAACGCATTGTAATTATGTGGATGTTCATGGGCGTCGGTAGTCGTAAAAAGGGCACCGATTTCTCGTTTACCCCCCTACACAAAAAAAAATAAAAAACATGACCATGGCGTCACCTGTCACTAAACGAGAGCATTGTAAGTGACGGCTAGTGGCTCTGCTGATGCGCTTCGTGCGGCTTGTAAGGTCCGGTGACCCACTTCACCTTACCACGCCACCACTACCGCTTAACCTGCTACCGGATAATGTCCCGTTCTTTTCGTTCAACCTTGTCTCTTGGAAACTGTGGAACTTCAATTTTAATTGTTGGTCTCTCTGGCCATGATGATAATAGTTAATTTACAAACACTCACATATCGGGATGCATCTTAACCATGCGCGGGAGGGAGGTTGGTTCCTCTTGGTCTCGTCACTATACGAGCACTCATATCAGTCCGATGTAGCCGTGCTGGGCTTCTCTTCGCTTCCACAGCAGAATAATCAGCACCGAAAAAGAGCCACAAAGAGCTCGTAACAGGGCGGACGGTAGCTATTTTCGGGATACCTGTAACCTCGACAATACGTTTATTTCTCTTTTCTATCTAGCTCTTTTGCGACGAAGACAAACGAGAAGACAGATCGCCTGGTATGTGATGAGAGACTTAGAAACCTGTATTCCTCAATACACTGAGGTTTTGTCATACAGAAGTTATAGCGAACATAATAGCTATGTCAAATTAATGTTAGTTTTGTTTCTACCACAGCAATATGTGTAACACAAACCTTTCATATGAAATACATAAGTACTGCGGTAACGGTTAGGAAGACCTGTTACCACTGCAGTCAAGAATATCTTAGTCAACTCTTAAGTAACGTACGGGTCGGTTATTGATATTGTTACATATCTGTGAAGATATTTACATAGTCTGTATTGTGATGAAGACGGTACCGCAATGTAATGGTCGATAGCACCCGCAGGTTTTAGTGGATATTCGGTTTATCCGTGTGCAATGAATGTGCAAAAAAATGTGCGAATCAACAGAACCAGTGGCGGTGCGTAAAATCATTTCCCTCGAAAAATTAAAAAGTTATTGGTCGATTAGTTAACATCGCCAGTTTCATCAAAACCTTCAACTGACGTGTGTCACTCGTGAAATACAGAAAAAAATCAAGCATTTGAGAAGAATGATAATTTTGTATATAATGTCGACAAACATAGCTTTAGTCTAACCTAACCTTTTTTTATTGACTTTGGGCTAGTGCAATGGGGTGAGGTTCCCATCCTCGCCCCTTGCGCAAAAGCTCCTCCTACTGTTTCTCTTTTGTCCCCTTTTCTTATAAGATTGGTACAAAGAGCGGCTCCTCCTATTGTTACTTAGCCCCCTCTCCTCATCTGAGGGGTGCAAAGAGCATCCCCCTCCTCGGTTCAATTGGCTTCGACCAAGGTGTCTCTGTTCACTCCAGGTCTCCAGGTCTCCAGGCCGAGTCGAACCTTACCTAGGTTTGAATCGTACAAAAAAAATATTTCGTTTTTATTATTACCAAGTATATATTCTCAACGCTTAAATTCTCATTTAAAAATTGACGACCGGCGGGCTCAGTTGGTATCGTGGCGGTTAGTACGCGAGTAACGCTAGAGGTCGCAAGCTCGAATCCCGTCTAGGACATGGATATTTATATATGTATGTCCATAATGAAAATGTTAAATATATTTCCGTTGTCTAGTACCTGTAACACAAGTCCTTACGGTACTTAGCACAGGGCTAGGCTAACGTGGTGTGATAAGTGCGCAGATATTATTAGTTTAAAAAACAAATCCATTAATCTTATCCCACGTGTGCGTCTGTGTGCAAGTCATTAATTTTCATTTACGGCCGCAAACGTGAAACATTCTTGTTGGCAAAACAATTTTTATTGTCGCTGTCTCGTATATAAAAAAAAGCTTTACTATCCGGGACATTGTTCAAATGCACATATCACAATCAACTATTCGCAAAATTACTTTTTTAACCGTTTTCGCAAAGACATTGGGTATTGTAAGGGTTATTGCTCGTAGAAAGTTGGCCATAAAAGTAAACCTTTCGGTAACGCAATCGAAGGGGTAACTATTTATTTCTATTAGCCAACGTAATAAAAGCTCAGTCGTTGTATACCCGACCTAAGGCACAGTTTCCAACGAATTACAGCGGGACGTAGTTGTAAATTGTAAAAAATCCACAACCTCCATTGAACGCGCGTTCATAAAGTAATTTGCACAAATTTGCAAAAGGGTGAAAAATTTCGCTTGCGAACAACTTTTATTTCAAACGTCCGTTATTATGTACGTATTACAGTTACTCTTTAGTTCCCTAACTGTTTATTGACACAAAGAGTTTTTGGTCGCCATTTTGCAAAATCAAAATGGGGATATTCATAATCCTTTTAATTACGAATAAAAATGCTTTGGAAGAAATAAACCGTTTTATAGACCTCCTTAACCCCACGTAAAGCCGACCATAAAACTCATAGAAGATCCGTTCGGCGATATGAGGCGGAAATAAATTGCCATTTAAAATCAATTTGTGTAAAGGGCGTTTGAAAGAACTTCGCCGGGGTCAGCAATAGACCGTTCATTTCGGACGTTAGACTGACCTAATAGGAAAACGTACCAACTTTATATTGAACCACCTTGGGGACCAATCTGGGCACCTAGCTAGTACTGAGTTATTTTGATCCAATCATCACCTTTGAACGGTAGCCGATAGGTACGTATTGTTATAGAAAAATATATTGAAAGTCGCTAAAAGTGCAGTGAAAATGGAAACGTATGAAACGAAAATGTTCTTACAATCCAACTGATGCGATAAATGCGATTTTTTTATACTACTGAACCTGCCTCAGCAAAGACACACAGCAGATCACATACAGACATACAGCTTTTGGGGACTTCGTTTTGTAATAATTATATATACCTCATATATCAAATTCCCGTGACACAATGTTAGTACTCTTTAAAAAAAATTAATCATCGAGTTTTTATGTGTACCTCAAAACCATGGGAAAATATTATGTGTTATTTGCATACTACCATATTCTTAAGCCCTGTATAGTCGGTTGTATCCACAAAGGTTTAGTAAGTAATAATACTTTCAACGAAATTAAGTGAGTATTCGGCTTACGAAAAATTATATCCAATTTTGTACAAAAAGAAACGTTAATAAATTTATCTTCACAGCGGGTCTCTGGATGAAGTGAACATTAGTGCCGATTTTTTTTAATCGATACATTTCTGACCGCAAAGGCATACAGCGGGGGGTGCCTGTCGGACTTTTTGCCATAATTCTCAGTAGCACTTCGATTAAATTGTCAAACTTAAGTGTCAGCGTCCGTGACTGTTGCTGACACAAATCTTATGGATAGCGATTGACTCGTTAATTGGGATTCCATAAAGAGGTATAAGAAAGTGGTGATCACTGACGATTCAGCCTTCATAGGCAATAACGTTTTATGTTGTACCCGACTGTGTGGGATGGAGTGTAATGTTTTATGTTGTACCCGACTGCGTGGGATGGAGTGTAATGTTTTATGTTGTACCCGACTG
>JAFELO010000386.1:606969-620554 GCA_017140195.1 Eumaeus atala | reverse complement strand
CGTTACCGAGGGGATAGTCGTCCCCTTGCGACCCAACCCGGGTTATGAGGTTCGCCTCGATGCCCGTAAACCCCACAGATTTTGTGGAGAAGACCAGAAGTGACCAGAGTAAGAAGATACTCGAATTGTTATTCAGCCGGCTGAAGCCCATTTCGTATACTTATATCAGCTTACAGCTAATTATAAATGCGCCCTGACGAATAAACCTTTGGCATTTATGTTGCTAGGATTTTAACTCCATGGAGATGGCATTTCCGCTGCAATTAAAAATAGCATGACACATTGCTGGTGGTATATGAAGATTACAAGTGCAATCAGTGATACAATCTTCAATGTATAACAAATTGTTACAGCCACATATTACATAGCTTGCGAACGGTTTAAGGGATGTCTTGGGTCAAGTGAAGAATGACAAGGATCAAGGTATGAGTCTATTTACTTTATTCTTGTGGGTCAGCAATAATAGTTTATGCAACGACCAACATTCAGCCATTTAAGTAATTAAGACGGGTCGGGATGACACGCCCTGGGGTATTTCGGGGTATCTCAGAAACCCCGTAGTCAATGAACAAGCTCATTAAGATAGCCTCGTAGAAATGAATGTGTTCATTTATATAAAACAAATTTAAAGAAATACTTAAAAAATTAAATAAATATATTTATAAGGTATGCTATTTCTTTTGGCGTGACAGGGAGAAATGATGATACTAATTTTTTACGATACTCAACATTTTTGTTTCTCTATTGTTACGCCAAAGAAGTAAACTTCTAACGCGTGCACATGAGTATACATATATATATATATATATACATTTTTTTTCCTCCATGCTGACGGTAGTGTCCAGTGCAGCTTCATCGGTAACTAAAAGACATGTCGGGCGACGGTCTAGGTGAGATTGTAGTCGATAGGGGGACAGCCCTCCCTCCGAGTCCCCTCGTCCCCGTCTCTAAAGAGGGGGAGTCCAACAGAACAGCTCGACCTACGAAGTACCACACAATATAGGTGAATTATTAGGTGACATCTATGCGCCATATTGTTAAGAGTACAAATGGCCCAATGGAATTGACGGGTTGACTGTAGTCAAACCTGTAGGCTTGGGCTATGAAGCAAAGCCAATGCAAAGACAATGGAGGCAATACCAATGCAGTTTGTAGTTACATCTTGAGATCCGCACAACTTAGCTATTTAGCCTTCTTTTCTTATAAGAGGGGTACAAAGTGCAGGCACTCCTCGATTCCATTGACTACGCCCAAGGTGTCACGATTCACCCCAGGCTACTGAGCCCCACCGCCACGACAAGGCTTGGTTCAAAAGGCGGCGACATGTAAGGAAAAAACAATGCTTAATAGTAAGAAGCATTAATTTATAAAAATAACAAAATACACAGTCAGCGGCTGAAGTAGTCCGTATAAAGGGTGCGGTAATGCATTACATAAACGACTTCAAATCATGCGCGCGTTTATTACTTTGAAAAAAAAAAATTGTACATTTCTTTTTAGAATATTGTGATCATGACACACTCATTTTATCATTAGAAAAAAATATATTTGTGTAATTATAATGTGGTCACAAATGTGAATGTTCTTCGGTAAGCACGTGGGTGCTTCAGAGAACAGTGTGTTACACCATCAACTTCCTGACTCAGGACTTTCATTCGAAATTGGAAAGTCCCAATAACACTTTTATGTTTGATCCCACCCGGGAATGGAACGTGATTGAATATGCTTACCACTAAACAATGCAGTCACTACACATACTACTACAGGCATATATGTTTGACTCATTATCAGTAAGAAGGTGTTGATGGTGATAATGATACACTCACAAAATTTGATATAGTTGATGTTAAACAACAACAAAAATAGGCAGAGAGAACTGAATGCCACATATCACGACCTTTACATAGCTTTGCCTCCTCCACATTCATTATACTCTTTATACAGACACGTATGTAATATATTTTATTATGATCATGATATAGTCACACAATTAGATATCGCCTTCACGTAACAACGGGCCGAGGTGCTTGCAAACCCACTATAGGTGGCCAACAACAGCTCATTAGGAAGTCGGAAGGGTTGAAACTCCCTCCGCATCGGCCTTTTTGTAAAAAGAGGCTTAATTAGGGCTCATGCGGCTGCCCTACACCCCTGTAACTTTTAATAAACGTTCGAGACTCACCTCCGTATTATGTATGCGTTTTGGGATAGGTGGTACATTCAGGGGTCTTGGTATCGATTTAAACGATAGAATTCGCAGCATTTATTAAAGTAAAATTTCAAACTATGATTTGCGGCTTGAGCTGGTGAATACGTGATGAGAGCGTGACGAAAAGTGTGGTCGGGCGAGGCGAACGGAAGTTGTGGGGGTGATATGAGTTAGTGAATACAGAAATATTTGATATAATAATTATATCAAGTTAATCATATTAGTTAATTAAGCTATATAACACACTTTCATTTGGGATGCATATATTCCACCGGTGAGAGCTTTCTCTTTTTGACCTTTGGTCGGTCACTCCTTCGACCCCAGACGTGGTCTCGTCGGTCGACGAGTATCCATAGCTATCCTATGAAGCTGTATTGTTCTTCTATTCGCTTCCACAGCAAAAGTTGAGGTCCAAAAAAAAAAGAAGGAGAATTAGGAGTTTGAAAATCGTATCAACCCTTTACACTGGTTTGAGATCCGGGAATCCTAATGTTAAAGTATGACAAACACTCAAGTTTTATTAATATGTATAGATTACAAAAAGTGTAAATTTTCATGACTTCCTTATTTCCTTCCAATGAATGTTTGTGGTTACAATCAATGTTCGTAGCTGTTTTAAGCGGGAGAATTCACATATCGAATGCTATAATTATTATTACAATATGATTTTAGTTGCAACCAGAATTGATTATGTACTTGCATGTATGGTGAATAATGCAGAATGAATTTTTTTTTAATTATTTATCTAGCCCGGCGTTTCGGAAGCTTTACATAAACCATGGTCACGGGTGGACTGAGATGACAGATGTCCTGATGTTATAAGTTTTAAAAGTTCGTTTTTGTTGAAGGCCTGCGCTTAGCGGACGGCTAAAGCCTGATGATAAGACACAATTGCCCATCTCACTACCTGTCTCATTGCATCAATCTATCCTAATTAGGCTCACTTTCCACGTGGGGCGTGTGCCACCAGTCCTCGTGGGAAGGTATTAAATATCCCAAATGAGTGCACACCAATACCGAATGAAACTCTCAGATTGATTCATCTGATAGTTTTATAAGAATACGCACAACATACCACGAGCCGCGCACAAAATTAACAAATTTTGAGGCTAGTTATCATAAAGTCCAGGTTAGCCCGGCCCATGGATCAAGTTATACTGGTTGTATTATTTTAATAAAGCGATGAGTACACTTATCAACGCCATCTGTGCGCCGGGGGGCACAATGACGGATCATCCCATAATGCGGACGGAAAAATATACGCATTGTTAATGTTTTTTGCCAACTATTCCGGCGTATTGTTGTTTATAATTCATGGGGCTTTTTAAGCTAATGATACGGTTTTATCTTTTTGAATCTGTCGTGTATTTGCGACCAGTACCTGGGTGATAAGCATCGGAGTAATGTTTCGAGGGTTTAAGAGATTCACTAGTTTCGATAAATATAAAAAGGGAATGTATAATTCTGTAACATTTGTACACATATACTTTACTATTGTAATTATTATCAGCTTCAGACAGCAGAATTTTTTTATCCATTTCCCCCAAATGGGCTAGCGACTACTCACAAACCGCACGATACGCCACAGCGACGCTGTCACTTTACGCCGGTATATACAATGAATGCATCTTATTTAAACGCTATGTCATAAAAATCTCTAATTTGTTTCCTTTCACATTTTAATCGTTATACAAATTGTGTCTAGTCCGAGGGACTGTAAAAAATAATGTCTAATTCGGGTATAGCGCCTCGTTAGGCAATGTGCAATGGCGGGTATTGTATTCCATTTTCGTCTAGACTTTTTCTATTGTCTAGAAAATAAAGCAAATAAACTGAAAGGCGTTCTAGACCAGGATATATTGGATAGCCAATGTTTACGTTCGGCTACGTAATGAGGAGACCATAAAGTCTCTGCCACAGCGGCGTATCGGGACAATCTGTGAGGCTGAATAGGGGTTATTTACATACCAATAAGATGGAGACAGCGGGGCGAATCAGCGCCTTATCTCCTTTATTGCCAGTGTGCACGCGCCTTATGGTTGCGAGAAAATGAACTAGGGTGTCATGGCTATGAAGACTTTAAATGGCCTCATTTATCTATGATACGTATTTATTTTTTTATTCGGGAAACCAACTGTTTCGTTTTTTTGGTTGTATTGATAGGTACTTGTTGTGCCCCACGGTTTCTTCGACGTATTTTAGAATGAAAATATTTTTTATTTTACTCCCGACTGTAATCTATAGCCATGACAAGTTGCATTCAAATCCTTTCATCAGTTTCATAAAATAAATACTAATAAGTTTATTATATTACTGTTGTAGATTAATTATCTTTTTGCACATTACGATGCGCACTCGTCGTTTGTTTTGTGCAAAGAAATCATGATTGGGTCAACCGGCTGCTAGATTTGATAATATTATAAATAATTATCATCCATACGAAGTCTAACAAAGCACAGGCAAGTAGATAGCAGAGCCGGTACTTCTCGACGATTACCGATGACGATGTTATTAAAGAGCAAAAAATTTACGGCAGAGATAATTTTTATTCTTAGTTTTAAGATAATTATACTTTATGCAATAATACTGTGTGTTAAAGTTTATTTTATTTCACATAGAAGTAGATTAATATACATTTGTGGCTGTTTGCTCTCTTATTGTATGAAGTGAACTAAAACTATAATTTTTTTATGAGATAGGAGACAAACGAACTACCGCCGCCCATTAATTCGAATCGCATCGGAAAAAAGTTTATAAATTCAATAAAGTTATAACATTTTTGAATAGTTAGTATGTTTTACTGTTTCAAGTTGAGGACTGTTGCCTAATAAACGATTAAAGCAATTGGTAAAACTTTTTATCCCTAACGTATTGATTTCACTAAAAGTATCTAAGTTGTAATGATCTAATAGTTTTTCCGTATTCTGAAACAATTAATAAGTTTTGTTTAAAATGCATGAAACCTTTTTCTTTTTGGGGCTGATGGCTTACTCTCTAATAAATTGAAAAAAATATTTATCTTCAACATGTGTTAACAAAATAATTAAGCCGCGTCTTTGGCTAAAAAAAATAATCACGCACAATTATACACAAATATTTTCGCTTTCATAGTGTGAATATTCTCTTATCCCAAACGCTTCTGCAATTACTAAATTTTTATTTCCAAAAACAGAGAGACCTATCCAATATCGGCGGATTGACAATTTTCCGTCAGCCGCGTACAGAGGGCAAATATTAAAATTAAAATTTATGAAGTGTGACCGGGCGCGGAGTTGGAAGCGTGGCGAAGCGATTTGTATGGAAATTTGGTTAAACGTGTCATTCTGGTCCCAACCAGAGTGTCATTTGATGGCATAATTTGCAATGGCATCGAATTTATTGATACAAGCCTTGTGTCAGTAAATTCGAAATTATGCATATAACTTATTAGTAACTTAACCGGTGCAGTTAGTATAATAATATACCAGATGTATATATATATATATATATATATATATATATATATATATATATGGACTTATTAGTAACTTAACCGGTGCTAGTTAATATAATAATATACCAGATGTATATATGGACTTATCACCACACGTTAGCCTAGTCCTGTGATAACGTAACGTAACCAGACAACGGAAAAATATTTACGATTTTTATTAAAGAAATACATATAATGCATATATGAACAACCATGAACTAGGCGGGATCCGAACTCGCGACCTCTGAGCCAGGTCATCAAAATTGCCTTATGTCTGAATTGAGAGAGATGCTGTCATTCGTGCCAGCCTGAGTCGGCTCTTAGGAAGTAGGAACAAGGTTAGCAGGTATACTGCAGCGGGTATTCTCGTAAACAAAATTAAGAAACGTCTGAAAGTGTTCCGTTTTCCTATCCAATCATAGCCTCCTCTAATAAAATGATACAAAGCTCGATACATCGTAATCGATAAATCTTGCACTGTCCGAGTGGCGTGAGCGGGTCTTGTGCCGTTCCTAGCTCCGCGAGACGTCGGCATCTGAACCGCCTCGATAGCAGTGATGTCGTAAATTTACCCGAATGTTACTCGTTAAAATGAAGCTACTTACGGA
The DNA here is from genome assembly GCA_017140195.1 of Eumaeus atala. Taxonomy (NCBI): domain Eukaryota; kingdom Metazoa; phylum Arthropoda; class Insecta; order Lepidoptera; family Lycaenidae; genus Eumaeus; species Eumaeus atala. The sequence goes on along the minus strand of JAFELO010000386.1, from coordinate 614,265 downwards.
TTTTATCGCGGTTTATTTCATTATTTAGCTAGCCCAACATTTCGTAAGCCACACAGCAACCAAGGTCACGGATGGGCATACATAGTTATGTGTGGAATATACCATAATAATATAATGTACTACATTCATGTCATAATAATGTCAGTTGGAATGTATCATGGTGCTATACTAAAAATGTCTTTATAGCCTAAGGTGGATGCCTTGGTGGACCAGGCGGTCGCGACGATGCTCTGGACAGAGAAAATTGTAAAAAATGGGGGAGGCCTTCGCCCAACAATAGGACACAAAAAGGGCTTCATAAAATAACAATATAGGTGGAAGTTTGCAGGAGACTATATAACAGCATCGAACATATGCCGATGTGTTCTTTATCAAACCTCACAATGGGCCTTAAAATAAAAAGAGACCTAATAGTAGCAGAAAGACCGTCCGTGGCGTAACGTAACAGTTATCTGTCAATTTACACCATGAAAAATCTACAATTATTCAATTTTCCCGTTCCGTTATCTGCATTGAAACAAAAGGGCTATAAAGCACTATACAATGTACCCGGCGCATTGCCCGTTTGGGCGGGTCGTGTGTCTGTTGATCCGCGCCACGACGGTGGCGCCGACACCGGCTCGTGACGTAGCCAAACCGCTTTGGTCATCGATCAAATGTTGATCGACGTCTTGGATACATTAAGGTTAATATCGCTACGCTAGGAATGAATGAAGATAGAGATACCTATTATTAACACACGATACCGTTGCAAAGTGTCAGCTAAAGTTCGAGTTTCATACTGTTCATGAGCTTACGATGACCCTTTGCGGGGAGGAGGAAAAACGGCAGTATAAGAACTATGCAGACGTTCATGGGCGTCGCTGGTCATGAAATTATGTCCGTTCCTCTCCAAATACTACAGGGTAAAAAACCAAAGAGCGTATTTCGTACTCTATTCAGATTTCGAATATGTAAAAATAAGTTCGGTACCTAACATTTTACCAAATTTGTCTGTAAATTTCTTACTATTTGGTTGATAACATGGACCAGAGGTTTGCTACTCGCCCGTACAGCGGACGCGCCAGGTGTATCGAACCTCGCGCGCGAGCTTATATTGCTTTCATGCGGTGGACATATTTTATGAAAATAATGACATTAAATTCGAATATCTACAAAAGTGCACGTAAGCTATATTTAATTTTACTAGTTCCCATTCCCTACCGTATCTTAAAATGTATAACTTCAATGTCTCAACATTCACGTTGTAAAAAAGAATAGTTTAACGGCCTAAAGAAATGTGGTGAATCTTATTTAATTTATTATGTGTGTATTCTAGTCATTGTATACTAGTTACCGACTCAATGACCAAATGGGAGGTATCGGAAAGTGTCGAATGATCAAGGCAGTGGAATATAGTGACAATATCCGCATTAACGTAACCGTCATGTCGCGAAAGTAGTTAAATGTTTGAATGACTGGATTAAAACGTTTAGTTGTTCGATAATGAGGCTATGTTGAGAACAGTAAAATCGTCTAAATAAGCCGGACCTATTAACAGCTCACTGGCAGTCGCTACGAAAGCAAATTAAAATAATTGACAGGTAATTTGCGTTGATCCCTTGACAATTTAAATATAGATTGTCAATAAATTAACAGAATATAGTAAGTATCAGCAATAACAAATGCCAACATGGCCTTTCACTAACATAATACCTGCTGGCGTGGCGTGAAGTTAAGTTTATGCTCAAGGCCTTAGCCTGGAATTTGGAGGAGGGAGTGATATTAAATTAGAAATCAAAACTTTACGTACCAGGAACTTTTCTCATGGTTTTTCATTTTACATGTTGTTATGTTAAATTTCGGGGAGAAGAGGTTGAACTTTTTAGAGTTAATATTGAAGGTATTTTTGAATGCAATTTTGATTGAGCTTAATTTTTATGTCGCAATATAATTGCTCGATTCGAGGCTTAGCTATAAAAAAATATTTCAGTCGCGCTAGTCGGTTTGTGATCTGTGTCGGCTATGCCCTTTGTCAGTCAGGACAATTATGCCAATACGTCAAACCATCGGCAACTGTCAATCGGCAGTCAGCCCAGACGAGTGAAGTCTTGTAATTGCTAACCATAAAGGAACAGAATAGAAATGAAATTTTAAGTCCTTTTTTCAGATAACTTTCAGGCCTATAATGTTATTCATTTTTCAAATTTTTGTGAAGCTTTTCAAATTGTCAATTATATATTATTATATTATTAAAATAATAGTCTACTATTATTTTATTAGTGTACTAGCATTATCACTGGGATCGTATTTTACACACATTAATAATAATTTATGGATTTGTCATATCACGTTAGCCGAGACAACAGAAATAAACATAATATATTTTATAAATTGTACACAAGATTTTTACTGTAGAAACAAATAATATAAAACATCGATGCTGGGCGGGATTTGAAGCCTCGACGCTGACTGACTTTTGTTACTACCACTGCGCCAATCGGTCATCAGGTATAATTATATTTATACATTCACATATACCAGCTATATGACTGTATGTGTTCCATTTTCTCGGAATCTACTGAATGGATATTTATGCGCATTGATAGAGCGATTCCCGAGGAAGGTTTTTGGGTATAATTGATTACGATAAAATTCTGGCCCCAGTTACTCCGGGGTAAGCCGGGGCGGATCTCTCGTGTCACATAAAAATCTCATGTCACGGTGTTTGTGGTCAAACTTCTCCCAATCGGTTCGAGTGACATTTATGAAATTTTTCGCATATTCGGTAGCAGAAGTAGGTCGTAAAGTATCCCGCAAATTACAATCCTGATGTTCCGTCGCGATCGAAACTTTCCTGTGCGAAACATTGGGTCACACCAAGTACTAAAACCTACCCCATATGGTTTATCAAAGTCAAAGAAAAATTAATTGATTATTAAACCGCACATATTTTGCAATACACTATAACATTACCTCTTGCTTTAAAACTGCGTTACCTATGCTATATCCGGGACCCTTTCAAATGTTGTGTCACCACGTCGGTAGAGCCGTCTCATCAAACGAGTTAGAAAAAAGTCGAATAATAGATTCATAAACATAAAAACAGCTCAACTTCTTGCATTTCGGCTCCTGCTAAGTGGCAGGGCTGTAAAGCAAATGCTACTGCGTAACATTTAGGTACAAAGGTGTAATATTTTTTGTAATGACGAAAAACTTTCCGTGCAAGAAGTTACATGATACACTGTTTGGTCAGTTGTAACAAAAGTAATAAAATGTAGAAACCTTACGATTTATAAGAAACATAAGTCATACAATGCGTTATGTAAGGATACAATTTTAAATATCGGTTTCACGAGTACGTAAGTATCAAATAGTTATTCGATAATTAACTCGCAATTGCTTCACATTTGTATTAGTTAAGTAACCAAAACCTGCGAAACCTAAATTCGTTTTTGTTTTCGGGAAATGAAGATTGTAATTTTTTATTTGCCAGGTTCCTAGCTAGCGAACAGAGAAAATAGGAATCGGTTCAACCAGCCCTATGTAGAATTCGGTATAATTTGATGTTACATGAAGATTTTTTAATCGTGCTTGCTGGGTTAGCTAGTGTTTGTAGAAATACCTACTAAAAAGATCATAGTCTTATGAGTATGCTCGTATCGTATATCGGCAAAACTAGGCATATACCTAGTCTTGCCATAAATATTGTCACAAAGAACAAAAAGATTTTTAATTGAAAAAAGTATCTATTACTTTTACAGTAACTATTTAAAATACAATTCACTCTAAAGCTGACCATAAATCATAATCCAGTGGATTAAAGTCGGGACTAGATGAAGGGTAGTCTTCAGCTTTGGTTTCATGCCCGCAACGTTCGTTTTAACAAGAAAGAATTTAAGAATAGGTGGATCTAGATTTATGATCTGGTCCCGAGTCTTGTTGAAACCACCATGTCCAGTAACCAAGTATGGTCCATACTTGGTTATTGAGCATTTTATTAAGGGCTAAATTACCTTTTCAAGAATGGTATCTAGATACAGTTGTGCTAATGTTTTCATACTTTTTTACCAAACATATGGCTGTGTCACTACTTCATAGCTAACACCCCACCAAACCATTAGTGAAGTCGGATAATGCCCACGTTGCACTCTGTCGACTAATTGCAAAGCTTCCTTAGAGTTTTGAGCATAAATACAGCCATTTTGTTTGTTAAATTGTTGCTCAATCAAAAAAAAATCTCATCCGTAAACAAAATTTCTTCTTCTCTTCTGTGACCTCTCGTATAACTCCTCCGTAATTGTTTCGATTTTATCGCCCTATTTATCTTTAATTTATCAATTAAGGAAAGACCAGTACGTCTCTTATAGGCTGCAAGTCCTAAGTCATCTCTTAAAATACGCGATATGATTCTATGTTTTCTATCTTCATTTCCCGAGTTAAATTCTTTTGCTTTCTTTTTTTCTTTTTTTCGATTTTTTTCTTTCGATTTTTTTTCTTACAAATACTAAGTAAACGGCCACATTTTTCTCTGTCACAAACAGAAGAGATCTCATTGTAACCATTAATAGCCCGGTTCACGAAAACTTCACTAATATCGAGTGTACAGAGAGTTTTAAAAATTTCATTTGGCTCCATACCTACTTTGTGCAATGCAATCATGTTCGCGATTATGTTCGCGATTATGTTCTCTTTATCACTCTGTCACAAACCGAAGAGATCTCACTGTAACCATTAATAGTCCGGTACACAAAAATTTCACTAGTATCAAGTGTATGAGACTTTTAGAAATTGCATTTGCCTCCACACCTACTTTGTGTAATGCAATCATGTTCGCAATTATGTTCTCGCTATTACCCCACTCCAATTTGGTATCGAAAAATATTGAACGATGTATCGGAGCCACAATGAGAAAAAGCTGAACATACGTATAAAAATGACAGATTCCAAACATATAGACAAATAAATAATGTTTTTTATGCAAGTTGAAGACAATCATATTTAAAAGGTTCTGACTCACCTGAGTCTGAGTGAGAATTTGAGAAATTTCACACGAACTTTCTCAAATTTAGGTCCTGAGATGCAACCGCTTAAAATCAATCTTAACAGAAACGTTCATTTTTCGGAATTGAAAGTATTGTGATATTCCGATATAACAATACTTACTAGTAGGATTGTTAGCAGTCACTTAATTGACAAGTTAAATTTTGTGTATATTTGAAATACATTGTAGTGAAGCGCCTACACTATGATAATTCAACTAAGTACCAGGTTAGCAGTAACTAAACTGATAAAATAAGCAACAAGGAGGATCAAGGCGAAATTTATCGATGATATTGAAATAAAAATTTGGTACTGCGAGTTTGCACATTTAACATTCAGTGCCAGGGTAATAGCCACTAGCAGGCAGTATTTAGGTAAAGATTAATCACGCAGGTTGATCGGTTGAGCAACACTATCAAAGCCGATATCGCAGCTGCGATGATATAGAACCCTAGATAAAGCTAGTTTGCAAATTCAAAATTTAGTACTGAGTTAACATTAACAAGCAGGCAATGTTTAGGTAAAGATTAATAACGCAGGTTGATCAGTTGAGCAACAGTCGGAATCAAAGCCGATATCGCAGCTGCGATGTAAATGTGGGGGGCTGTGAACGCGCAGTTGGCTGCATTGTACACCCCGCTCCGGCTCCGCGCATCCCGCGAGAGTTTGTTTTTCGGGGCAAATAGCTATAGGCTTGATAATGGCCTCGCGAGTCACGCTCGCGCGGACGCTGCTCTACCTTATAGTTACTTGCTTAGTGCTCGTTGGACGGATAAAATATTGATTGTATCGTTACATTAGCGGTGTTTCAATAAAAAGTGTTGCATCAGTAATAATCATTTACTACAATGGTACTGATTACATTTTACCGAGTCGTATAACGAGTTTATACATAAGTGTAAATATATTTATTATATTATATTTATAATATAAAAGACAATACAGTCAATTACATGAGAACATAACTTAGATTTAAATTGATTATAATTTAACAGCCAGTCTTATTTTATAATCGCACAATGTTTCCATGTCAGTATAATAAATGTAAGAAAATATTGGGCAGTATAACAATTATTGGAATAAACATAAAGTAGTCTATATTTAACTGGGTAGGAAAATTTGTAAGAGTGTAACGGTGTGGTAAGAATATAAAATTGTATGAATGATTATAGTGATATTTGTACATACATTTACTAATATCCATGATAATAGTTGCCAATAAGTATCCGGACTGGGGGGATTAAAAATGTCAAAATTACTTGTTTGTTTTATTGTAAGGCTGGCTGTGCCCCGCCACTGCGACCGCATAAAATCTTAATTCCTAAAAGAGAAAATAGTATTCATTGTTTCAGGGCGAATTTTGGCAAATTTCATTCTAATACATATAGCAGTAGTTTTAGCGCGGAAGGCTCATTCATAAGAACTTTCACAATTATAATATTATTAGGATTTTTGTTTGCGCTAAATAATGTGTAGGGAATCCAGAATTGCACGTTGGGGAACAGAGCCGGTGAGCAAACCCCCGTGCATCTCCCATGATTCTCTCCGTATACCGTGAGGTGAGTAGGAGCAGGGGCGGAAGTGGCTAAGTGCTAGTTTGCCCCCTTACGATATAAAAGAATATGTGGATCATATTATTTTACTATTATTATTATCCTTCAGTGAGCGTGACTTTCGCTAGATGATTTCAACTTTTAACGTCTGATTTTATTCCATTACATCTTTAATTTAATTGCAAACAGCAATTATGACTCTTCCTTGGATAAGTTCGATGTCGATCTTAACCATCTGCGTCGGTGTGTCAATTATGTATGTTGGTAGATTTCTATGTGGCCTGCTACAGTCTGAATGGTTTGACGAACTTGCACTAGGTACGCATGTGGTGTCATTAAATTCATCGTGATAACGCGAGAAACATTAGGTGGTTAAAAATATATTTCAAGCAGTCGGGCTTTCGTTAATAAACATATTACCAATGTTTAAATTAAGTTAATAAACTTAATACCAACAAATGGCTTACGGAAAATTATAATAATAAGTGACAGTAGTCTCGCTCTTAAATGAAATGAAAGTAAATTTGTGGATTAAAACAAATATCCATTCACAGACATTTTTACAAGTACAATGATTGTCAGTTTTCATTCTATGAAGATCAAAAGTAAAGGCATCCATGATATAATTCATATAAAGCGGATCAAGTAGAGCATACTGCCCATCGGTGGCACTGTGTCAGAGTGGCGGATGGGTTTTGATTTTTGTAGTTTCGTATTATTT
>JAFELO010000386.1:588282-606019 GCA_017140195.1 Eumaeus atala | reverse complement strand
GGGGGGTGGAAACGAGGCCAACGCATTGGAATTATAATTATATGAATGTTCATGTGGCCCATTGTTGGAAAGGAGGCCAACGCATTGGCATTGGAATTGTAATTATACGAATGTTCATGGGCGTCGGTAGTCCTTTTTCCGTTTGCTCCTTTGCTTCCCCTATACTATAAAAAATTGCCTAATTAAGGAGAAGCACTTCTTAAAGTGCTTTAACAACATTCACGACGTAATAAACATATCAATGTCTTTTTTTTTTATCGCGGCGTCGGTTAACTGTAAAATGAATATGCAAATGCATGTCGCCAGTACAGGTATGCTAATGTGGCCCATCAGTGTTGTGCTTAAACGTTACGGTTAGATTTGACCAAATATATTAAAGGTTTGTCATGAGCACACGAACTTGGTTATCAATTAAATGTTGGTATTATAAAAGGGGGTTTGAACATTTCAATTTGGGGATCCGGTTGCAGCCCCTCGAAATCTGCATTGCGGCTCCCCAGGACCAACTAGTTTGGGTACAATCGTCGATATAATGATTTAACTTTGAGAATGCCATTGCTATCTCTATTTCAAATAATTTTGTCTCTTTCTGTTTATATTAAATGGATTACTGTTTTTTTTCTCTGAGGGACCTACTACTGATTGGCGGCGCTTGTTCAGTCTTAACAGTTCGACTGACTAGCGAAGACTTTTGTGACGATGATACGATACACGAGAGACCCCCCTCTTTTGCCGCAGATGGGAAGAGATGAACCGGAATTATATTGTGTGCGTTACCCTATGGTGGTCCAAGAGGAGCACATCTTAAAGTGATTGTTATTTGGACCGAAAAGAGGGAAGCGGTCCCCCTCCCCACTCTAGTGGGATAGCGCGCGCACGATTCCGTTTAAGTTGCATGGTCGTGGATAAGGATAATTGAGCTCGTTTAATGTTTAGCTTATCTGAAGAGGCCAGCCTCCTCACCCCCCCTCTGACGGGACGGGTTGATTTGCGCTACAAGTCAGCAAAAAGCCGTGTACTTGATTTATTTATTATTATTAGAACTCTCTACAGTCGCGTTATTTTATTTCTGGATTACTGGTTTTAGACTTAAGAGCTTTCCATCAGTTAAAGCTAAGCACTTTTCCACTATTATCAATTTCTATTTTTTTATATATATAGTATAAATTGGTATTTAATTCACTTTTCTAAACTTTTAGTATAGAGTAGCTACTCTATACTAAAAGTTTAGTATTTTAAAATTCCGACATTTCAGATGCCACGGTCACAATGATTAACCTAAAATTAACGGTTTGTAAATAAAATCCCAGTTTATCATCGAAATTATTTTTGTAGAAGTATGCTTATGCGTGTATAATTAAAAACATCTGCTTGTGTTATAAAAAAATCAGTTATAATTCAAATCTCGAACAATACAAATTCGAAATTCGTTTGATCTATACATTTGTAATAAGTTAAATGTCCCGTAACATAAAACACCGATGCGCGCGAGTGTCCCCACAATGGGTGCCCAAAACGCAGTGTATGCTTGGTTAAGCCCGCGCCTCCCCAACTTTACAAGAAAGGGGTAGTTAGCCTCTATTGTCTCACGGCCCCTGTGCAGTACTGAGGTGCATTTGAAAGACGTGGTAATTGACACAAACATATTTAGAATTGCGATTTACGTTCGTTCGATTGTATTTACGTTCATCTTGCGAATGAAATTTACGCAAAATACTTTTGAAGTATATCTCTTACGATTTATGAATGTGTAAGGATCACTCAAGGACCTTCACATATCCATCGGGGTCTTATATAACGTGATATATTTCACCACTAACAACTGTAGGAATGTATGACGTAGCTTTGACCGACCGGCTGGCTCAGCTGGTTTAGGCCGCGTGTTACGCCGGATGTCTTGGGTTCGAATCCCGCCTATGTCATGGATGTTTATATATGTATTATATGTATTTCTGTAATAATTTTAAATAGATAAACTTTCTTAAATTTATAAAACACATTAAATATATTACCGTTTTCTAGTGCCTGTAACGCAAGTCCGGTACTCACCACAGGACTAGGCTAACGCGGTGCGATAAGGCCACAGATATTATTATTGTAATATTATTATTTTATATAAATGGCGACGAATCTGAAGCGTTTTAAAATAACAGTTTTCAATTACGGGCCGTAAATTTTTAAAGCTTTATTACGCCTGTGTATTGGAAAAAATGATAAAATTCGAAATTTTGTGATAGCTCAGAATTAAAAAATCCAGTTCGCTAGATTTCTACACAGTAATAAGTATTGCTCATATTGTTTAATCATATGATGATGTGATATGGTTCATATTAGCTTCATTCTCTGATTTTACCCACGTAACTATGTTCCTATAAGTTGTAGTCTCATTTCATATAACATATAGCCTTCCTCGAAATAAATGCAATATCTTTTCAATTCCGACCAAAAGTTTTTGAAATTAGCGCTTTCTAACAAACAAACAAACCCTTTTGCTTACATTTATTACTAGTATAAAATATTAGTGGAAAACAAACTAAATACAAAAAATAAACAGAGAAGTAAGACTTGCAAAAAAATACAATTATGCTTTTATCACTTCGAGCCATGTCTCCCCGTGCAACGTTCGCTCCCCACAAAGACGCGGGACACGGGAAACACTTAGCTCTGTTGACACTACACTTTACCGCCGGTTCTCCACATTCGCCCCACTGATCTCAACACTGTGTACAATACGCAACAAAAACGACATACAAAAAAACCCTGTTGTTACAAATGGAATGATCAGAATCGATATTTGTGAAAATGCGTACTACTGTTCAACTTAAAAAAATCTTGTGTTTGTATTCTAGGGGGAAACACGTCATAGACACAATTACTGTGCCTCTTTAGTCCGATGTAGGTACCTTACGATGTTATCATGTGAGCGAGATGTACCTCGTTGCGGTCCCGTTCGGCTGCTATGCAGCAGGATACTATCCCCTACTACATACATATTAAATCAATATATTATATTATAATAACATGCATAAATAAAAACATATTCCATGTTTAATAGGAATAACAGGGCTTTTGTTACCTATTGTATATCTGTTATGTCTGGAAATAATAGGGCATAAGAATATAAGATAAGGCTGGAATACAGCGCCTCTGAATATTGCTGAAAGAACTAAAATGAATATTATTTTTATATAGTCTAGGGGACAAATGAGCAATCGGAGCCCTTCTACAACTACCGACGCCTACGTACATCAGCATAATTTCTATGCCTATGTGCTTCTCCCTTTTTCACCTCCCCCCAATTGACCATATATATTATTACGCACTCGTAAAATTTTAGAGGATTGACTTAGACTTATTATTAAAAACTGATGAATGACATGCATGAATGAACTGCCAAATTGTTAGCGGTCTTGCGTTTTAAACTATATTTAAATTCTACGGGCTAAAACCGTAGTATCCATATCTGTTCTAATGGCAGCATGGCCGTCGTGAGGATCAGTAGTCCATAAGTATTGAGGTCAGTGATTCACCCCGAACGGGACACTTGCGAGCGTTGTAATCGTTGTTTTAACTGAAAAGTCGTCGTTAGCAATCTCTTAGGATTTTTAAACTCACTTAGTCGTGTATTTTAATTGTCTACGGTAGAACTTTTAATCGGTTCAAGTTAGTGTAGGATTAGTTGTGGCCATTATAAGAACAAGACTTCTAATCTTGTTGATCGTGTTTTCTACTGTTTTATTTTTCTGTGGACGTTTCGGTTAAATCCTCTACAAGTAAATATTATAAAACAAAGGCCCCAAAATCTATTTGTATATGGTGGGATTACTCAAAATCTACTGACCTGCTTTTAATGCGGTTTCATCAATGGATAATGCTTTAAGTTTGCTAACAGGTTAACCGGTGATTTAAAAGAAATTTATAAAACGGGTCCCTAAGTATTATAATTATTTATGTACATACAGCAAAATATTCGAGTCTTTATTATAAAGTACTTAAATCACATATGCATGTCACGTTAAGTATGCGTGTAGACAGCAGGCATGCTGATGGAATCAGTCTAAAGCTGAACGTAGACCTCCCAAAGAGCGCCAACCAGCCATACATTATATACGAAATTACATGTCATAAAAATTGAAAGTATTTTCACTTTCAACCTATTTGTTTCTGTAAAGCTGTCTGTATAAAGTCTGCAAAAAGTAGATTTCCAAAAGTTCAGGATACCCAATTTCTTACAGAACTGACATTCTAAAGAGTCGATAATTATATATATAACGGTTTTTTTTTGCAAAGTTATCCTTCGCGCATGGTTTTAAGTTGTTTCACCAAGTAGACTTTATTTGAAAGAAGTGCATTGCTTAAACCATCGACGTTATAACCTATACACGTCGCATGTCACAATTTCTACGCACAAACGTTTCAGACAACTCGCTGAGGTACGCGGGGAAGGGAAGACGTAAAAAAATACAATATGACCAGCTTCTCGTGCCTACTGATGGGAAATGTAGGTAGTTCTTGTCGATAGTATATTGTATGGTGTTTCACGAGTGTTTACTAGTTTATACTATTCCGATGCCGCAAATAACTTAGATGTGTTCTTTACGGATCTCTCCTAGAACGCCTATTTTAATTATATCTATCGTAGGGTTTACTTCACAATTTACTCTTTGAAACGTCTTCAATATTCTTGCCTATTTCAACTAAAATCTCACTTCCTCGGGCTCTAGTTCAACCGATCATTGATTGCACACATAATATATGATGTGTGCTACAAATGAAAATTTAAATGAGCTAGAGGTAGAGATTTTTAGATTGATTAAAACGTGATCATGTGTCTCAGGCTCGCAGGGTGTGCCAATACAATAACGGAGAAATTGTGGAATTTTCTTTTTCCTCTTCAGTAGTATTTTTAATTCCTATTCTCCTTCCTATACATATCCATACCATCATCCATCCATACATCCCAATTGTCAATAACAAGAATAGCAATAATTAATTACATTTGAAAGAAATGGAAGGAATGATAAAATACTCAAGTTACCAGTGTAAGTTGAACTTTAAACAAATAATTTTGAGAAATTTATGCACATGAAATTAGCTTACCTGTGAAATGTAATGCCATCTTCTTTGATATTAGACTTTCTGCTATTTTTTCCGCACCATTTTATTGTACAGGAGGGCATCATGAATTTTATTTAATGGTGGGGTATCTTCCCCACTATGGTTCAAGCCTTGTCGAGGCAGTGGAGCTCAGTAGCCTGGGGTGAACCGAGACACCTTGGGCGAAGCCAATTGAACCGAGGAGGGGGCTGTTCTTCGTACCGCTATTATAAGAAGAGAAGACTAAAGAGCAGGTGGAGGAGCTGCTCTTTATATCCCTCTTATAAGAAGAGGGGTCAAGAGAGCAAAGAGAGGCGGCACTTTTGAACACGGGGCGGGAGGAAGGATGGGAACCTTACTCCATTCCACTGTCGCAAATTTGGTGAGGTTGACCTAAGGTGCGGGACAACCTCAGGGATGACTAGCCATCTAGATGCCCTGATGATTTATTGTTCTGGGGCACTTATTTCGAGTATTCGTTACTATAATGTGCAGCGAGTCCCACACATCGCTGGACCCCACCCGGGGCCAGTGAACGCGTCCACCTTCCTCGCGTCCCCGCGACAACAAAAAAAGGGTGTGCAGGATCTTAGTATAGAATTATATATTATATTATAACATGAATTAACCATGAAGGTATTATTATAATATAACATTATTCGGACGCTATTCTATTTCTTACAGAATTCCTGCTACGATATATATGTTCAACCGATTTGACAAAAAAATTACCACTAGAATCCTACATTTTCTCGGAACATAGGCTATATAACATTTTCTAAAACGTTATAGATCCTTATGAAAATTTCGATAATATCGAATGTGTGAAAAAAATATCAAAATAAATACTTGACAACTAAATATCCCTAATGACGTTGTTATGTCGTAAATTGAATTATTTGCCATGTGGTAACGTGTCCTGTTTATGAGGCCGAAATTCAAATTGTAAATAAACTTTTGCCGTATTTTTCTTAATATCTGGGCGAAGCCGGGACGGACTGCTAGTGCATAAGCATGACTTATTAAGGGCAGGGTCTAGCATATGAAACAATAAAATTGCATCCGACCCGTGCCTTATTTATTCACTTCGTAATGGAAGACGAAATTATTTTGGTAAGGAAATTTAATACTCTAGTGAAGCCAAAAATGCCATATACCAAACGATGGTACCAAAACCAATTAAAGTGCAAACTATGCATCAAATAGCAGCGCGAGCGTAATGAATGACCGCCACAGTATTATAACCGTACTGCAAATCTAGTTTGTAGGGGAGTGCGGCAAGTTCGGTGAGCCTCCATGGCCAGACGTTCACCACACCAACGGAGCCCTACCCGATTACACAACATCCTATCACACTGAAATCCTCCACTCGAATTTGCACATTACCCTGCTGTTTATTAGGAACATATTTCCTTGCTGTCCCACTTCTGAATGAGCGGCTACATAATAATAAATCTGACAGATCGCTATAACGTGTTCTTTGTCGTTCTGGCCACGTCCCTCTCGTACAATGGCATACTTATTAGGGATTTAGTCCAGATATTAGTTGGGGTAAGGCTATTGTTTGTGTTTTAATAGAATCCAGCGCCCGGGGTGGTTTCGTATAGGTCCCCTTTGGCATGTGTTGTGAATTGTTTTAGGTATTCGAAGGAACATCATCATGCTTGATGTTGTTTTGAAATTAGACTAATGCGAGGACTGTTGTATAATATTCAACACCAATGTGTGTGTCTGTTCCTGAAAGTATAAAAATATTGATAAATTTTGTTCTATGTAAAGTAACAAAGTACCAACATTATATACACTGAAGGCTAGGCTGTGAACGACTAATGCAATTGTGGAAGAGAGGAATCAATCAGATCTAGAGGACTTGTTACATGGTAATGTTGATGTATATATTTTAAACTTTAAAAAATATTTTTGTTTGTCGCTACAAAAAAAGAACAAATATACCGTGATAACCACACACAAAAAAAAAAAATAAAAAAAATAAAATGAAATAAAAATTATTACATATTAATTATTCCACACAGACTATGGACCGGCTTCGTAAGTTATTAATGTCTACTAGCCAGTCTATACTTCAGTCTTGATAAGCATAATACGAGTATAAATCCTTTATATGTAATAGATACGAGTTATTAATTATTTCTATCGTAATGGAGCCTAAACAATAAACACAAACTTCTAACTATGAGTATATATAGTAATATTAGGTACGTATACGTTAAGACTAAAATTGTAAAAAAAATCTCGAACTCGTATGTGAAACGTTCTGCTGAATCGGATTGTAGACAAATAAAAGCCGATGATTACATAATCAACATATATAATTATATTATTTCATTTATCTTAACAATATAATATAAATATAATAAGTGTTCCAAATTTAATTCTCTAGAAAATAGAACAGAATAAAAAAAAAAATCGAGTGTTGTAGAAAAAAATCGTAAACTTTTATGGATTTCTGAATGTAGTTTGCTTACGGAAATTCATAGTTGAACGCACACCGCACAGTGGGATGATGCATTGGAGATGCCCTAGTGCATCGATCGATGCCCCTCGATCGTGCCCCTTATTGAAAATTATAACAATGGCACACCGCGCTCTCTGCTCCCTCTTAACACTCACTGATTTCGGTGATGCAGTGTGGATACGCCCGTAACTAATTCGGTGTTTTTTTTTAGTCTTGTGCGTCGAACGATTTTCCAGTTATTTTAAATAAAGTAATAACAGTTGAAGATGAAAACTTGTTTTCATTTGTTTTGTTACTAAAGTTATTATTGCTGGTTCAACTGGTTGTACCTCTTCTTTACCCAATTGGAAGAAACGAAATAGGTAATTGAGAGCTAAGTAGAAAATAATTATTGACGTCTTAAATATACGCGAATATTACTTACAGTAAAAGTACTTTTACGGATTCTATGGCGGTTTATTTAATTGTTTAACTCGCCCGACGTTTCAGAAGCTTTACAGAAACCTGGATCCTATGGCGAAAGTAGTCCTGTTGTAATGAGAAGATAATGATATAACACCTATAATTATATAAAACCTATAATAATCATGTTATATTCGAAGCTATCTGTTATTGTTAAGGAGAGGAAAAACAGAAATTTGAATATAAAACAAGTTGGAACAGAAATCTTAGTACAGTTTGAAGTGCTATTCTTTGGAATCGTTTTGACCTGAAACTAGATAAAACGATATCGTGTCATTATGTAGATATAGTCGCTATACAAACATATTAAGTACATTTATATATGTATATTGATCGTGGCACGTTTTAATTTTTTTATATTTTTAGGTCAAAACGACTTTAAATAATAGCAGCTTATACTTTCGTTAGCTGTATTTTTGTAATGTTGGAATGTGAATGGCAAATAACACTGTTCTTGTTTCTCTCATTGATTTCCATACTGAAATCGTGGTTCAAATTTAGAACCTCAATATTCATACAAAAAGAAAAAAATCCTCAACATTTGAAAGTCAAGTTGACCGATTTTCGCATATATGCGACGTGTTAATATATCGGTCGAATCGACCGAGCCGAGGGCGGGATGCAGGGATTATAATGAGGCACAACCCCACTAAGTATTTTCGACATGCGTCGCCGTCACCCGACAAACATTCGGCAGCCGGGGGTTAACGAGTAATGTGCTACTCGCAAATTACAATCGCTACTGTGTCCATATGACGGCTCTTGTAATTTGTGAAATTTAAAACGAACATTTTTTCGTCAACAATGTTTTTTTATTTTCGGCACATATTGTGTGCTAGATTGTAAAGGGCATTTATTAATTCACTGCTGAACATAGATCTGTTACAATGCACTTCATGACATTTCCATCTTCATGTTTATAGGAATTATTGTGTAAGAGTATCGAATCGTCCACGATATATTCGATACAATAATCGATAGTCTTAATTTTTCGAATCTTTTGCGTGCCAATAAACAGCCCTATATCTGTGTATAATCATCAATAGGCGGCCACTATTCTCTGTTGTGTTACACGTCTTAAGTATCTATGCTCGCTAGTCGCTGTATTTTTGAGTGTCTCTGTCGACAAAGCTATTTTATGGGAACATAGGTATTTATTCGAATCTTGTGTCATATATCACCAGACAGATTTTTAAAACAAAAATATGATTTAATTCTTTTCTGATAGTTTCACAGCTTTTAAATTAAACAGTACTTGTTGAATGATTAACGATAGCAAATTTTATAAAAGTACCTTCACGCCTGTTATCCCCGAAGAGTTAGGCAGAGGTGTGCTAGTATAGCCATAACTCGGGAGCCCAGTAGATATACTAGCACACCCGCGATTAGCCAAGGTACTGAATCCCATGATGTCATAGGTGGGAAGCCTATGGCCACTTCGGGCACATTCCAGTCCCGGGCAGTGTTTTATAAATTTGACATAAGTCGTTCCTGATGATCAATTATCAATATTTCTCTTAACTATATTGACAGATCTACGTGCACACGTAGAGACAGATAGGCAGGCATATATATGAAAAATAAAGCAATTCTTTTGCAATGCTGTACTATAAATTATTAGCGGGCGATGATAGTCGATTCAGACCAACACATCTTCAATTTTGCATCGAATACATTCATCCCATGCTCATAGCTTGTCACAAGGTAATCTGAATCATTTGCCTTCTGAGAACTAAAAAAACAACTCAAGAATTATGGATATAATTAACAGTAAATCATACAAGGCACGCGCCAAATTTTTTACCATACAGATTCCTAATTTCTCTTTCCCAGAATGTTCGTCCCTCAGGACCTGCTGGACAGCGGAACTAATTCTCCTTTGATTGTCGCGTGGGTGCAAGAAATACCCCACAATACCGGACACATACGTCGCTAGTCAAAAGGAGACTTTTTTTCACGGGCAACTAGAACTACATCGTCAATTGTATTGTTTTACTTCACGTTGAGAAGTTAAATGTGTTTTTTTGTGTTCTATTTGTTATGTTCCAATGTGTTTTTTGTTGTTCCATTGTGTTTGTTGTGTCTTTGTGTACGATTTCATGCTGCTGTGTTTTTATTTTGTTTTCGTTGCGTAGAATACGCGTTTATTAGCAACGATAGTGTGAGGTGAGATCTTAATAGATGTTAAGAGTAATCGTTTGTCGTTGTCGTTTTTGTGGATACGTCCGTTTCGACCTTTGCAATGTACGTTAATGGTTTTGTAAAATGGTGCTATTGCATTGAAACCAAATGGATAAATCTGCCTATTATACTTTTTTATAAATCACACATGTGTTGGAGCTGTGTAGCGCTACTGACGCCCACAGACATCCGAACAATTGTTATGAAGATTTGTTACCCTCTTCTTCTTCAATAGGTCTACAGCGGCCTACTACTAATCTTAAACCGCACTACGTAGCTTTCACGTGTGTACAGCAGGTTCTTCCCGGAGTTGCCGTCTAATTTGTGTGCAATGCTGCTCCTGATATTACTTCATCATCACCATCATTACCAGCCGTTATAGGTCCAGTGCTGAACATAGGCCACTTTCAATGGACGCCTTGGCGACCTGCAACTCGCATCCATTCCGCACGGAGATCGTCTGCCCACCTGGTGAATTATGACCAACACTTACTTTCCTAAACGTGGCCTCTACTCCAAAAACTTACTGGCCCATTTGCCATCTGATCTTCTGAGTGCGTAACCGGCCCATTGTCACTTCAGCGAGCTTATTCGTTGCGTGATATCAGAAACATTACGTCTTCGTTACGAATCCTGTCGGACCGAGAAACGCTCAACACACTACAATGCAAAAAAAACCAAGATCTTTGAATGTTGGTATATTTGTACTGTCTCGTGGTCTTGTGGTAAGCATGTTCAACCATAGTCTTTCTAGGCTCGACGAACAAAGTGTTATTGGGATATTTCGATTTCTAATAAGTTCAGTAAGAACAGCCCGAAGTCAGGACGTCGGATTGTCCTTTCTAGTCGTGGGCGGTGTCATACCCCGTGCCTCGGGTAGCATGTAAAGCTCCATGTCTCTCGTGTCGGATTACCGTCCCATCGGAATAGGAGAATGAGGGGACAGTGTGTGTACTTGTGCCTGCGCATACACTAGTGCACTACAGGATGTTCTACGCAGCTGGCTAATCTCTATAAAGATAGCCGGCGTGGCCGAAATTCGGCTAGGACGTCATTATTATTATTACCTCCCACTAAAGTCATACAGTGATAGATCTGCCATAATTCCGTACAATATCCGTTACAAATTCCAAGGCCATTGTTAAGTATTTTTATTGCGATTATTTTGAAATTAGGGTTGTTCTTGTGTGAATCGTGTCCCACGGCGACGTGGTGAGGGAACAATGGGACTGACACAATGGCGTAACACCGGTGGTGCTAAGACAATGATCCCTGTGACAACAGAAGCTATTCAGGCGCGTGACGTTATCATTTCTCAGAAAGTGACGCGTTGACGTCAGTCTGCTAGGATTTTTAAGGCTCTTGTGTATATCGTTGTCTTGTGTATAAAGTTTGTGAGTTTCAAGTGGCCCATTTGAGGGGACGAGGGTTGTTTACATCGTCCCATCCAATGGGGCAGTGGCTATCACAACTATTGCGGACTTTAAGGGGGTCGTCAAAAGCTCTTAGGGTACTATAAGTTAAAAGAATTATTGGAAGGTAACACACCTTGGTAATAACTCTCCAGGCAGTTTCGATATTGCTATCATCATCATCATCAGTATAACGGTCCCCTGCTTGACGTAAGCTGCATTCAATGAACGCCAAGACGCCGGTCATCCATCGCGGACCAGCTGTAATAGAATTAAATGCAATTACGAGGGTGGATCTAAAAGTTCGTGGCCTAACCTACATGGAGCTATGACATCTTTTTAAATCTACCGTCATTTGTTAGTATGTATAATATTGATTTATTGTGCGCAGTTTCATTCCGATACTGCACAATATAAATTTTATGTGATTATTTGTTTGAAGCAGTCTGATGCGATTTTCAATAATGGAGAAAATTGAACACCGTGCAGTCATTAAGTACCTCAATAAAAAAGGCCTACCACCAAAAGACATCCATCAAGATATGGTGGGCACTTTGGGGGAGTCTGCTCCATCGTATTGCAGTGTCAATAAGTGGGTAACTGAGTTTAAGCGCGGTCGTGAGAGCATTAAAGATGATCCTAGGAGTGGAAGGCCTACATCCTCTACCACGAAAGAAAACATGGATAAAATTTGTGATCTCGTACTGGGTGACCGACGTTTGGCCATTGGTAAGATAGCTGAGATAACAAACATTAGTTATGGCCGGATGCAACACATAACAACGGAAGAGTTGGGGTTCCTATATAAGGTTTCTGCTCGCTGGGTCCCGATGTTGCTTTCAGCTGAACAAAAATGAGTTCGATACACAATTTCGCGAGACTGTTTGTAACTTTTTGAGACTGATCCCGAGGACTTTTTGTCTATAAGGCTGAGGTCGTTTTGTCGACTAAGAAAGTCATGGCTTCTGTTTTTTTGTGATGCGAAGGGCATTATTTTTGTAGATTATTTACCAAAAGGTCAAACTATAGATTCTAGTTATTATTGTAACCTTTTACGAAGACTCCGGGAAGAAATAAAAGAAAAAAGGCGGGGAATGTTGCTTAAGAAAGTTTTGTTTCATCAAGACAATGCACGTGTTCACAATTATTATCATTAATTTCCAAATTTAAAAAACATTTGGGTGGCTCGAAATTTTCGACCAAAGATGAGGTGTAGTCGTAGTAAACGATTATTTCGCCGACCGTCCAGAATCTTTTTTTTTCGAGGGGATAAACAAGTTGCAGGTCAGGTGGAAGAAGTGTGTTGAACTAGGTGGAGACTATGTCGAAAAATAAAAATAAATTTAGATCCACTTTTCTTTCATTTTCTTGGTCGGGCTTAGAACTATTAGATCCACCCTCGTATAATGTAACTTGTGTATATCATCTCAAGCCATCAGTCCCGCTGAGTTTGTTTCGCCGGTTATTCTGAGGTCATAGAGTTGAACCGGTAGTAGTGAAGTAATGAGGTCCATAGAGAGATCGGCTCTAATAGTAAAAGGCCTTTTACTATTAGAATAGAACAGAAGGTATTTATTGAGTATATTAAAATTACATACACTGTTACACATTAATAATATAAACTATTAATTATACATAGAAATAAATAACTGTAGGCCTATAAAATATTCTATATATACATATTTAAATTTAATAAAGCTTTTGTACTTACAGCCAAAAAGTAATTGTCAATGATTAACTGGAATTGGACAACAGTGTATCTGTCATAACATCTCAAACGGTGACCATTCATTAAGTGATTATGATTTATGTGGTCTCTCAATATAAAAAAAAAACTAAACTAAAGCGTGATTGAGACAGTTCCGCAACTATATTTCAAAATTCTTATAGTACAGTAATATATCTATTTTTTTACCACAGTAAAAATTTAAAAATAAAAAAATATAATTTATGAAAGTATAACAAAAACTATTACTGTTTGCGTGACGTGCGTGGGATTGTAATATAGTGTAGGAGCACAAGATGGGGTGTTGTTGGTCGGTTAACCTCCCCTGGTGTACACTGGGCAACGGTGGCTAGTTGAGCCTTCTTCTTTCCCTATGAGAAAAAGAAGGTTCAATCGGTCAACGGCCAATAATCCGACCCCCAATTCGTGCTGCGGCACCCGGCCGGGAGTGAATGGCTGGAGGGAATCCAGTTCCAAGGGCGCCGATATCCGTTCGCCACCGAGCGGACGAGCAGAGACGGGTTTTGGCTTTTCCTACCCTAAAGAATATTCATAAAAAAATGAACATAAGCCGTAAAGAAATTGGTCCCCGTGTGGGTCCCGAAAGGAGAAGGATCGCTACGGTGGAGGGCTGCCTCACGTACTACCGGGGGCGGAGGGCACTATCTGCTCTGGAGATAAGCAGACCACTCATCTCTGTTTAAAAAACGAGTAAGGCAAGGACAAGGAAGAAAGACCTAATCAGTGATTTGGCAGGGGAGCGTTACGGTTCTTCAGGAATCACCCGTGCTGCAATATGTCCACGTCGGTTGACAGTATACCCCGTGAATTGAGACGAGGACCGAAACGGTATTGGTTCCCACGAGACCTGGAGATGAACCGGAGGACTCTGGGGAAGAGGCGAAGCCAATCATTGCAAGGCCATTGAAAAATACACGCGCGAAGCGTGTTCTATGAGGGCCACTCACAACAGATGTGTATGTGGACCTCGCCCAGGTCAAGAATGAATTGGCTGCCGCTGAACACGAAGCCCGAGAAGCAGAGATAAGCCAGGAGAAATTAGGCCTCGCACAAAATGCACCGAAGCCGCGGTCTGCAAGACTTTCCGTAGGTTCTTGGTCATCATCAGTGTTAAGGAGGTGGTAACTGCTAGAGCAGTGTGTGCTACTATAACATCTGGGCTAGCCACTATTTCGGGTGTAGCAAAGAAGTAAAAAATATTGTGTGGACCCTGCGTGAAGGCAATAAAAGAAGCCACTGCCTATATACAGGATGCGGTGGTATCTCTTCTCACTAAAACGTCATCAGGTGAGACTAGGGCACTCGAAGCCGTTAATGTGCGGCTCCCAAAGGAAATCTCTGACTTAAGGATGGAACTGACCGTGACGACGTGAGTTAAATCCACGTCCGCAGCCCGTGCCAGAGTTGCCAGTTGCTATCAATATCAAGCAGCAACATGAAGGAGCTATTACAATAATTACGCGAGGCGGTCACTCTGTCAATTGCTCGTTTAAACGCTCGATTGCAAGGTATTTGATTGAAGCCCATCTATTGCCAACTAAACGTACATGGCCTCCCCTCGCGTCGGATAAAATAGGAGGCTCGACTGTGGCTACCGCACCTCAGCCAAAAGTAACCACCTCATCCAAGCAACAGGAGACTCTAAGTAGTACTTCGCTGATGAAACAAGCTAATCCCGGTCCCGCTGTGAGGGGTATGCGGAAGGTACCCAGAAATAAAGCAGTTGACATTGCGCTGACACCCACTGCCCTAATTCCGGCACGTTCCTCACTCGACAACGAGTGGACGGAGGTGGTCAAAAGAAATAAAAAGAAGGGAAGCAATGTCGCTAATGGCTCTAAGTCAGCATCGAATAAGTAGAAGCCAAGAAAGATACGCGTTCCTAGAACTGCGGCTGTATGTTATCAAGTTACAGCCTGGTGCAGAAGAGGGGGGAATTTCATATGCCGGGTGCCTAAATAAAGCTAAATAGAAGGTGGTCTTGGCTGCCCTTGAAATCTCGGCTATGCGTTTTTCAGGCTGGCTGTAACGGGGGCTCGAATCATAGAAGTATCTGGTGATGGCAGCTCCGAAAAAGCAGATAATCTGGCATTGAAATAAACTCTTACTCGTTTTGGAGGGGACGTTAAGGTATCTAGGCCTCAGAATGCGCGGAGCTGCCGATGACTAGCCTGGACGACTCGGCTTCAGCAAACGAGATTACAGAAGCCATCGCCAAGTTAGGTGGATGCTCGGCAGGCTCTGCCAAGGTAGGACAAATTCGGAGAGATCGTGAAGGTCAAGGTAGCGTTTGGGTCAGATACTCAATAGGTGCGGCGAGTAAGTTGAAATTTGTGTGGGATGGACAGTAGTCCGCATAACCCTTTTACCCGTACGTCGTATGCGCTGCTACCGGTGCCAAGAGAAGGGCACGCGGGAGCTAAATGTCTCTACAAATATGACAGTAGCAATCTCTGCTTTCGCTGTGATCAACCGGGGCACATATTAGCTCTTTGCGATGGTCCACCGCATCGTGCTGTATGTTTAAGGGCCTACCAGCAAATCACTACGTGGGTAGTGTAAACTGCAGGAAATTCTAAAAGGAAGGAAGAGACAGCCAACATGGAATGGACCCCACCAGAAACCCGTTGCAGCTACACCAGCAGCGCCTTCTGTGACCTTGAAGGAAACCATAATAGACGAATACTTATGGCACAGTTGCGATGTCTGCAGGCCAATATAAACCACTGTGCTTGAGCTCAGGACCCTTTAATTCAGTCTATGGTGCAGTGGGATATAGATGTGACTACAGTGTCGGAACCATATCGCATCCTACCTCGGAGTAACTGGTTAGGTGATGCAAATTTCTCGGTACCGTTAGTGATTGCACCCAGGTGAATAATTTTGTGGGAGATACAATATCTCCCCTGGAGAAAGAAGATTGCGCGCTGACGGAGCCGCGGAAGTATGCTAGCGCGTACCCGTGCCTCCGTCGTCAGGCGGAAGAGATGGAACACAATTGGAGGTTTTAGTGGGAAGTCAATGTAGCTGTGAGTCCCACATAACCGCTAGGCTACCCCGGATCTACAGCGGTATTCGTAAAAGCATTTAAGCAATGAAAAAAAGGGAACACATGTTGTGAAAATAGTTTTTTTTTATTTTTATTCAGTATTTAGTATGAAGTGTCGTCTTTAGGTGAATATTGCAAAATGGGCATATAACTCGTTTTTATCAATAGAATAATATGCAGTGGGCGAATAGGCAATCGGAGCAATTCGGTGACTATCGACACCAATGAAAATCCACAAATATATATGCGTAAGTATTCTTTACTTAATCCTCCTCAATGGCTCACAGGTTACTCATAAACCTCACGAAACGGGACAGCATAACCATCACTTTGAAGGTACCATGTGAGCATGAGGCACATGCCCGATCGTTCCGGCTGAATCCGGTTGCAATGCATCGGGCTACCTCTTACCAGAGAGTGCATGGGGTCACTACACGTATGAAATTATTACGTGACATCAGGGCGGCGAGGGGCGGCTCCCTCGCTGTCTAATGAGGGACGTAACGCCAAATCACAAATATTATCTTATGGTCCTCTAGACAGTTATTATTCTCATTCGTACACATACACATAAATGTCATAAAAGTAAGAAAAACATTTTTAACTAGATGCACATTCCGCTAGTAGTATGTGTTATTCATTAGTGTTACATCACATACACATCGCTAGTGTTATTCATTTACGAATGAACTACTGAATGGCTTTGGGTGAAATTTGCCAGAGATATAAATACAATATAATAACTGGCTATGTGTGAGTGAGAAAGAACACGTGCGCTCGCATCTCTCTCTCTCTCTGTCTCTCTCTACAATAATATAAAAAATGTAATTTCTCACTTTTTCTATCTTCACTATCTTGTATCTCCCTCTCATATTCTGTAGGCTCTCGTCGCGCATGCACCAGCTTTCTACCCAAGTCAAGCGTGTGTTAGATAAAAACGTAACACGTTCATCAGAAAGTATTGCTTAAAAAATTAGTTATTTCCTTGGGATTGTTTTTGAACGGGCCTAATCGCGGGGTGCTCTTAGTATACAAATATATGGAGCTCGTTTTAATAGTACCTTCTAGGCCCATTATTCTCATTAAGTTTGTAATAAAAAGTCTTTATTGAGTTTGTGATAAAACAATGAAGGTTTGTTTATTTAAGTAGAGAAAGTTACGATTAGCAACCGTTTGAGTACTCCTAAACGAAAATCCTAAAAAAAGCTGTTATAATTCTAAGTATGTATGTATTTGGGATTGTATTCGTGGGTATTGATATGATATGACCTACCCAGGGCCAAAACGCGCGTAAGTGCGGTTCCCGTATCAAC
>JAFELO010000386.1:557901-588255 GCA_017140195.1 Eumaeus atala | reverse complement strand
CACCAAAAAAAAGGTTGTCTAATGAGTGAATGCATGTTTGAGCGAGTTTTATTTTCATTGCGCAATATTCAGTATATATACTAATATAATAAATCTAAAGTGTTTGTTTGTTTGTTTGAAAGCGCTAATCTCAGAAACTAGTGGTCCAATTTCAAATATTCTTTTAATGTGTAAGATATCCCATTTATCGAGGAAAGTTTTAGGTTATATATCATTCCGCAATGACGAGTATTGTTAGGCTTACACGAGTACAACTGCCGGACGGTGCTAGTCATAATATCGATGCACACTGTCGATTCGTCATATTGTTCGGCTTGTAACTAACAATATCAATGTCGTCCTAGCCGAATTTCTAAAGACACTACCCAACTGCGCTGGTCATGTTACAATGCACAAGTGTGTGGACAGGCACAAATGTGAGGTCGACCATTACAATTCTAGGTAACATAATTCTGGGCCCCCATATACACGGGGCCCTTGAGTAAGACACTTGTCTTTCAGATCTCAAGTGTAAACATTTCCCCTAAGTAGTTCGGTAATGTTATTCACCCCGCAGCTGACGAACGGGAGAAAATGTTGGAATTGAATCGCATTAAATTTACTCTATACTATGCTTATATGGTGGTAGTGCTATGTTGCATAGGAGGGGGTAATGCCATGCATGGTGCATGACACTACACCCTCCTCTGCAACGGAATTGGGCTGGCACGACCTCTCGCTCACTTGAGACCGGCGTAAAGTGACAGCGTCGCTGTCGCATTTCGTGCGGTTTGGGAGTAGCTGGTGGTCCATTGGGAGGGGGTGGGTGATAGTGGGGCGATGTATCTGCGTGACAATCATGTGAATGTCCATGGGCGTCGGTGGTCATGAAAAGGCTCTGATTGGTCGTTTGCCCTCTTATGTTATAAAAATAAAGAATCATAACCACTCTATAATAATAACATCTGTGGACTTATCACACCACGTTAGCCCTGTCCTTTGTTAAGCAGCGTAAGAACTTGTGTTACAGGTACTAGACAACACAATTAATATGTTTTATAAATTTAAGAAAGTTAATATATTTACGATTTCTATTATAGAAATACATATTATACATATATGAACATGCATGACCTAGGCGGGATTCGAACCCACGACTTCTAGCGTAACACGCTCACTACCCGCCACGTTACCAACTGAGCCAGCCGGTCGTCAAATATTCATATAATGTATGTTATTTATTAACACAGAAAATACTAAACGAGTTCTGCACATCAACAAAAAATGATTTTAAATTTTTTGAAGTACGTGTACGTAACGTGTGACAATGTACTTATATAACTTGAATATATTCAACAGATGTATTGTATTCTATTCTAGAAACTAAATCTGGATGAACGTTGACATATTACAATCCAGTTTGACATAAAAAAACATTTCTATCAATTAAACAATTAATGATTTGCAATTTTGGTTGTAAACACTGCGACACGTGAGTTATAAATATGTGTTTACAACACTTGTGCACAATAACAATAATGTAGATAGCGTCAGTTTGACGCAGCGATTAGCACACGAGTCAATGTTTGCACGTCGGCTTCTTGGCGTTAAGGGTCTGAAGCCGATCAAACAGCCAGCCGAGCTTAAACAGCCTAGTATTAATTAATTGGATCTGTCACTAGACGTGACAAGTTTATCTATACATATGTATAAAACATAGTCTACAAAATTTGTCTGTCTGTATATGAGCGATTTTCCAAAAATCTGTTGAACGGATTTTCATGTGATTTCAACCATGAACCGAGCGATTTCCGAGGCAGGTTTTAGTATATGATTTGCCTGTGTTATTCACGGGCTAAGCCGGAGCGGATCGCTAGTATATACTAATATTGTAAACAGGAAACATCTGATTTTTGTTTGTTTATTTGCTTTGAATATGCTCCGAAACTATTGGACCGTGTTCAAAAATTCTTTACAATTAGAATAATACATTATCTGTGATAAGAATAGACTATATAATTTATTATTAAAGGTCTAGATCATTCTGTGGTGTAACGGTGTTAAGACCGTTAGCCGCGTGGGGTCCTGGGTTCGATCCCCAGGTCGGGCAACTATTATTAAATGTTTTCCAGATTTCATTCTCCGGAATTGAAATGTGCCCTAAGTGGCCATAGGCTTGCTACCTATGACATCATGGGCCTCAGTACCTTGGCTAATCGTGGGTGTTCTTACTATATCTACTGGACTTACGAGTACAAGCTGTGCATGCACTAAGCACACCTTTGCCTACCTCTTCGGGGATAATAGGCGTGAAGGTACTTCTTCTACATCGATAATGTAACCAAAGTTGTGAAAAAATATCAAAGTAAATCCTTATAGAGCAATAATAAATTATTGACAACTAGCTGTCCCGACAGACGTTCTGGCACCTATTAAATTTGTTTTCATTGTAACATGATATATAATATGCAATAAAATGATATATCCGCCCTCAGGCACATTGCTTTATACCTTTAGTTCATTATTGGTGCCTGGCGTAGATCCCTAATCATTGATTTAGAAAAGTGTTAATCTATGATTTAATATTAATATACAAATTAGTACACAATATTACAATGTGGCATACCTTCGCTTTTGTTATTATACCTACAAAAAGCCTTTACAGTCAAACTGTATTCAAAGCCAATTGTACGTCCTTTAACGGTGATCGAATTTCGTTCAATTGACGGTCACTAATAATTACAGTTACACCAAAAGCTGGTTCAAATGTTCAAAACAATTGCACGCCTTGCGTACAAGTTCCGTTTCGAACAAAACAACAACTTTCTTCCTTTCATCTATTGTGGCATTGCTCAAAACTGTACTAGTGTACCAGTTACTAGACAATACCCGTTGTCTGAACTGTCAATAACACAGTTGCTCTATATACAAACCCTTATGCACAAGAAACCTTAACGCATAAAGGACAGTTCGAGAAAGGCGGTCGAAAGTCATAAAACTTTCCCCGAACTAGAGTATACCGAGGCGCAGATAATTGTACGTATTGTTTGTTAGGCAAGAGTTAATTTTTATAAAAGGAAAAGTTAGGAATGTGATGCAAAAAGCGATAAATTGTACTTTCTATGGTTTCTACTTTTACTGTGAGCGACAATTTAAACGGTTCTTTATGTATGGTCATGATTACAGAGTAGGTAAATAAAACGATCAGGTCACATGTAGAGGTATATAGGTATATGGCAAGAGGCGCAAAGCTGCATTGCATCGAAAATGGGCAGGCACGACCGGGCTGGTATCCCTCGCTCACATGATACCGCCGTAAAGTGACAGCTAGCTTCGGTGTCTCGTTTCGTGCGCTTTGTAAGTAGCCGGTGGCTATTTAAAGGGCAGGAGCATAAGAGGAAGCACCGGAATAGTAATTATGCGGATATTCATGGGCGTCGGTACTCGTAAAAAAGGCTCCGATTGCTCGTTCGCGCGGGGCCAATACTACACTATAAAAAATAGGTATCTACCACATGATATATTTCGTATTTCAAACAATATATTATTAATAAGTTTCTTATCCAATGCATAATTTGTTAAACGCCGATTGTTCAACTTTTATTGTCTGGACGGGAAATGGGCACTTTTGATGTCAGTGGTGGGATCTAAGGTATACAGTAGTACGTGATACAATTGTAAGTCAAATTTACTGCGCAATATTATAGGGACACGACTGGCGAGAAATCAGGCGCCGGCCTTAACGTACTCTCCGAGGCGCGGAGACGTACCACCGCCAACCTCCTGACTTCGGATTGTTGTTAGAAATTGAAAAATCCCAATAGCAACGAGCCCGCGAGTCTGCGAGCCCTCTGATGTTACAGATGTATATGGGTGTTGGTGCTCACTTACTTACAAGTTGCCCAACTGCACGTTTGCCTCCTATGCCATATAAGAACATAACAAATTTGGTTTGACTCGGCATTCGAACAAAGGACCCCAACACTATTGTTGGTCATGCTCGCCACTAAAACACGTGGCGGTCAGGCATCTACGTATTGTTACAACACTAGCAACCATCTACGTTTTTACCCGCGAAAGGTTTGATTGATTGCAAACATGTCATTTGAAGGAGTTTAACCCTACATTTCACGACATCATATATTCACATATAAAATATGTTTATACTATAACATTATAAAGGCTAAACATATGATCATTTGTTTGTTTGCATTGAATAATAAAAGTATCTAGATCATTATGAAAATTTCGATAGTGTTACTGAAGGCGTGAAGAATATGTCAAAGTAAATACTTATTTCGCTGTAGAAATTATTGACAACTAGTTGTCCCAAAAACGTTGTTCTGTCATAAACATTTTATCATATGGTATAATTTTTACGAAATTGGAATTAAAACTTATAATACTTACATATATTTTTTTGCGAATCAATGAATATTTGCCATATTTCGTGAAATAGATATGCGAAGACGGAGCGGATTGCTAGTATTAGATAAATTATCACATAACATATATAGGTTCACTGATCACTTCTTAAAAGTGGTATTTTTCTACTTTCTCAAATCTCTGCCGAGAAAACATTGACGTTTGCCCATAATCCGACATCGTCTTCATTTCATTTACAAGCTTCCCCTAATAGCATATTAGCTGTTAGACAAATCGGTTTAATTCCCGCCGCCTTACGTCTTCTGAACGGGATTAAATATATTTCAGGAATCCCCTACGACCCCAACTTATCCGTAAGGCGAGCTCTACACGATCAATTGTATTGGGCAATATCTATTGATTATTATTATAAAACAAGGTAGCTAAAAGCTGTCTGTGTATAGGAATGGATTATCATGCGGTATTTGCCCATGGTAAAATGTTTCTTGCCTAAGGTTTTAACGTATAATTAAGTAAGCCGCAATAAAGTATATGAAAGTAGTTTTATTGTAATTGTATTTGCGTAAACTTAAGACATCAATATGGTTGAATTCAAGAATTTTTAACCTCACGCGAATACCACACCACAATGGGAAACCTTATTTTTATCTATATAGGGGGCAAACGAGAAATCGAAGCATTTTCGCTTCACGTAAATATAATAATAATGGTAATAATGTAATAATGTGTGTTAATTAAGCTATGGGCGGCCGCCTTTATAGAGAATAGGCAACAGCGCCGGATATATTGCACAATTGACGTATGCATAGACACAAGTAAACTCTCTAATCTACACCATATTCCAATGGGGTGGTAATGTGACATTGGGAATTGGAACCATACGCATGACAGACTACCTTCGTTTCGGAGAATTGGTGGTTGTAATATCGCCACCTTTTTCATTGCGTACTGTATTTTTACAAGTTGTAAAGCCCCAATAGCATTTTTTGGTCTGACGGTACCTACTCAAACCCGAGATCTGTGGTTAGACATGTTTACCACTAGATCAAGCAGACTGTCAGCGTAGTGAGGGTGAGATACACTTTCCCATTCGTATATGCCGGTTTTGTGCAAGTAAAATCTGCTTCTCATAAAGGCTTGGCTTTCAATCAATAAAAAAGATAATCTGTCCAAATATCGAATCACGAAACGATTCAAAATTGGAATATCAAAAAACACGGCGTTTAATGATCATTTGGGGGGAAAAAAGGCGTCGCGGATTTGGTATCGATCGGGCCCCGTCTCGCGACAGCACGGTGCTGGTGTTAATTCATATGTGCCTCGTTAATTCTCCTTAACGCCCGCGCGATGGCGCCGCGGACTAATGAATTTCAATTTGTTCAGCCGCGGACGTTTTAAAAAAAACGAGCGCCAAAAATCAAGCACCGCACACGGTCAGCTTAGTTAGGTTAGGAGTAACTGAATCCGCACGTTTTATTTACGCGTTCCGTTTTTAAAATAAACACGGTCGCAATATTTAAAAGTTTTTAGAAGACCGCATTCGTATTTTTGTTTATAAAATTTAAGGTATCAACTTAAGACTTTATCACTGGATTTATGATTATTCTTTGATTTGCGTTCTATAAGTCATCGTGTAACCCCCAGTAACAGTAGCCACTTTTGTGGTTTCAATGCGGTCCTCTCGATTCAGTTATTTCATCAATTTCACTTTTCAGTACCACGAAAACGACACGCCAAGTGGCAACGTTGCTTGTTGTTTTTGTTAGTCATGAGATTGCTTCATTGCCATCTGTAGCCAGAATGCAGCAAGTGTCAACTAAAATAATGTAACAACACTCCGTCTGATATCGTCTGATAAGCCGAATGCTACCCTAAAGATGCGGTGCATTTGTGTGGACGGTTACGAACAATAATGTATACATACTGTTCACATTTTCAAAGATAGCTTAACATATAGCATACAAAAATACGTATACGACATTTTGGTCTGAACTATCTAACCGTCTGATGGTGCCAAAAGTCGGTCAGCGCTGGTTTCATAGTAATATAGACGACACAAAACCATTAAATAGATAAATAAATAATAGTCATGTATCCATGACAGTAAAATAAAACTACTTTTACGGATTTTATCGCGGTTTATTTAATTATCTAACTAGACCATCGTTTAAGAAGCTTTACAGCAACCACGGTCACGGGCGGACTGAAACGTTGCGCTAGTTGAATAAACAAATATACCGCGATGTAATAAGTAAAATAGTTTTATTGTAATGAGTAATATTCGCGTAAACTAAAGACATCAATATCCATGACAATCAAGAACATGTGTACAGCACGTAGTTTAGAAATAATATAAACAATTACAAAATAGCAGTTTCAGTCAACTTGAGCTCGGAAATCAAATACAATTTGGGTTGTATGCTGTATATACAATTGGGTTGGCATGTATACAGTACAGTTTCGAAAATATGTAAACAGTTACAAAGTAACAATTTCAATCAGCTTGTGCTATTTTATATCGTCTATATTACTGGCTTTGACACAGTCCAACGATTGGATAATTCGGAAAGAAAAGTCGAATGCATATTTTTTGAATTGTGAATGTTAAGATATTTTTGACAAAGTGATCAGCGTATTGCCCATGGCTGTACATACAAAGATAACACAATAAGACAAACCACTCAAATTTCTGAAATTTCCGCAGAGACGTATAGTATACTCATTCGTATGCGCCACTTGTCCCGCGGACAAATTGAATAATGCCAGAGGCGGGGAAACTTATGATGATGTGAATAGCGAACGAACAGAACTGCTGACATATTTCTACATTTTTATACACTACATACAGATAAATTTGAGATCTCCGTGTTATAGGAAAAAAAAAATCATTTACGGTTTAAATAGGAATACAAAAAGTAAAAATGCAGAACATTAGTGTCTTTTAACTTCTGCATATACTAGTACTATAAAAGAATAATAATAAATAATATAGAAAAAAAAACATTCACATTAATTTGTTTAAAACAATATTTCAAAAAAAGAAACATTAATTAGTGTTATAATGTCTTGCGAGCATTATGTACTATATTACAATCATTCAAATATTTTTATAGAATAAGACACCGATTACATTTTATTTCTAAGACTAGAAATCCCGCTCCCTCCAGTTATTCACGGGCGAAGCTAGGGATCGTTAGTTGCATATAAAAATTAGTATTTCTTGACAGTTTTATTAACCAACGCCTAACGTACCAGGAAAAAATAAAGTGTATCCAATAAATGTTTAATTAATTTACCTATGCTAACATTATAAAGAGGAAATATTTGATTGTTTGCATTGAACAGGATTTGAAAAATCCTTTGCCCATGGTTGCTGTAAAGCTTCTGAAACGTCGGGTTAGATAAATAATTAAATAGACCGTGATAAAATCCGTAAAAGTAGTTTTATTGTAATGACTAACATTCGCGTAAATTTAAGACATCAATTCGTTCATTACTATTTCATTCTTGTTATCTTGTGTATTTTTTTGTTATGGACTCTTCTGTGGCATGGACTGAAATAGAGGTTATTATTATTGTTTACGTTCTCTAGTTTTAACTCAGCTCTGTGTGTACACTCAAATTTGCATTCATGTTTTATTTTTATCTTTCTAGCTATTATTTAACTGAGTATTAAAATATCGCACCGATGTAATTGATATACGTTTCACTGTATCGCGGTCTAGTGTTAAGCATGTCCAACAACAGTCGGAATTTCCTGGATTCCAAACCCAAACTGGGACTTGTGGAAAGTGGGAAGATGGGACCAAAGTGTTATTTCAACGCACTCGTGTCTGCGTACATACTATCGCTCTATAACATGTCCTGCGCAGCTGGCTAGTCTCCACAGCCGCCGTGGCTGAAGTTCGGCTAGTACGACATTATTATTATTATTATTATTATTATTATACGTTGAATTTTAACCAGAAAAAAGAATTCGACAGCTAGTGGAACGCTTACATAAAGTGGCAGGTAGATTAGAATTCCACAAATTATCAGAAAAATGTGTAGAACCTTTGGAAAGCCGACGGTACTTTTTAACAGTCCCTTTGTTTACAAACTTCTTTTACGACGTAGTTGTAATTTTATTTACAATCATAACGGAACGAAAGTACCGTTCATTTTGTTACATTTCGTGTAAAAAAAGGTTACAGCATATTGCTTTAGTTTTTACCAATTGTAGAGCAAAACCATTGAAAGGTGGTCTACTTTTACTTCGCAGAAAAGATATTTTACTGCTCTCGAATAATTGGCAGTAAAAGTATGCTTTTTATTTATTAGCTTTTGTTTCTTCATGCTTTTTTATTCTTTATAAGCTGTCTTGCAAATAAGTAACGGCAGGTTGCAATAAAATTGTATCTGTTACATTTAATCTTCACTAACATTGCTTTATATTCGATTTCATAAGTATTAGCAATATAAATCTCTGAAATTGGTGATTTTTTTATAGTATAGGATGGCAAACGAGCTTTTTGACGACTTCTACCGCCTATAGACATCCGCATTGTTCAACATGGTCACGGGTGGACTGAGATGACAGACCATAACAGATTGTCATCTCAGTCCACCCTTGACCATGGTTTCCGTAAAGCTTCTGAAACGTCGGGCTAGTTAAATAATGAAATAAACCGCGAAGAAATCCGTAAATTATTGTAATGAATTAGAGCATTTAATAAAAACTTTCCCATATTGATTGTCGTGAAAGTATAATTCTTTCCTCTAGTCGGTCCTGATTCCTGGACTAAAAATATTTGGAACGTACCTACAATTGTCAAAACCAAGAACATCGCTAGGTTGAGTTGCTGAAAAGTGTATCTAATTTGTAGTTTTTTTATTATTTTAAATATGTCTTCATATCTAAATTAATAAGTAATTTAAACAAATGTATGTCTTTGATATATACGTAGAACTTGATTTTTATATTAGGACAATACTTGTTCATGAGCTAGCAGATATTGGGATCCTTAGACCCGTAAGACTTTGGAAACTTAAACAATTCATTTAGACAAAAAACAATTCGAAATTCAAATGTTAAAAAAACTAAGTAATAGCATGACTTTAAATATAGAACAAAACTTTTGTATTAAAAAGGTTTTAATCAGAATAGTAAAAATTATATTCCTTGTTCACGAACTAGCAAATATTGAGACCCTTAGACCCGTAAGAAATTTGGCCCCTCGTAAATCGTAACAAATATCTTGCCTAACCCTTTGGTTACCGGCTAGCAGCCGCCCAAGTGCTGTTAATTGCCAACCGGCTGGGGAAATTGGTCTGCTGTACTTGCTTCCGTGAGTTAATGACTAGACGCCCAGTGGATGGACGAACCCATTTAGGTGTGCAATTTGTATATGCAAGGGTCACTTGGTGAATGAGGTTAGTTGCTTTAATAATTGATGAAATTCACATTGCTTTTTACTTTATCTAATTCTGTTTAAATATTACTGTATGTATCAATAATACTCTCATAGATGAATGAATATATTCACTTCTTGATGTAAATTAGAGTTGAAACTTGAATAAATAATTAACATTTATATACTATTTTCATTTTTCATTCAAATTTTTCCTCAGCTCACCTGACGATGATAGAACAAAACCGGTCGAAAATGTAAATTTAAATTTATCCTTATCTTTACTAGGGCGGGCAAAGCATTGTTTGCGCTTGTTTTGATTTTTAAAAACATTGTTTTATTTTACAATGGAAAGAGTAGTGTACACTTAGTTTAAAAATGTACTCTGAGTAGTGTTTTTTATTATTATGAACAATAATTGTATTTTCTGTCAGCGGTATACAATTACGCTATAGATGCGCAGGGCTGAGTGATGAACAAACAGCATCCCTCACCATCAACTTTGTGTATGTAAAGCGATGTAATTTTAAATTCGCTCCCAATTATTCTGCATTGATTTAAGGTTTCATATTTGACCTTATTGTAACTGCTGAAGAGGATAACGGGATTTAATTGCTTTATTTTTACTTTTGAATGCAAAATATGAAGTCCTACTTGAAACCGAGGCCTATTCTTAACCATGAAATGTCTCCCTTATCGGAGTACCAGCATCATTTTTTATTATATAGACAATGTATGATAAAAACCATGATATTGGTGACGATGAAACCAGCAAAATATTTGTAACGTGCCCTCTTCAATGAGCTGCGAAGCCAATGGAACTCCGAAACTACTGTACCTAGAAACTTGAATACATGGTAAGTGAGAAAGAAAGAAGAAGAGATTACTAAGAAAAGATTTTTAGAAATGCAACCCCGTGGGGTGAAATAGGGGGTGAATGTTATAATATGGAATTTTACCATGTTACGCGGGTGAAACGTTAGGGCGCTCTGAGTAAAACATAAATAAGGTAATAACCATACATTATGTAATTTGATGCAATATTCATTTGAAAGAAACAAAAATTGGAGAAAAGATATGATATCACATTGAAACTTGACAATATTTATCAATGTCTTATTTAGTATCGCATAAACGAAAGACAGGGCAGGTAAGCGTTTACGGCCGGTGGCATAACGTTTGGGCATAATTCTAACGCGCGGCCGAACTTTTGTTTAAATGAATGTAAATAATATTTGGTCCTCGGCTTTTATCTCGCCGCCAGGAAATTCTTTGTTCTGATTTCTATTGGTATTTGATACCCGAAAAAGTGGACACATTTGGTTTATTCTACTAATACCAAATGTATGGAGTTTTGAAAACTGCATTTGGCTCCATTCTTACTTTGTGTACTGATGTCACTGTTCACTTTATCACCTCCCTCCATTTTAATATCGTAAAATAGTGTATATTGTATAGACGCCAAAATTAGAAAACACAATGAACAATCGTATAAAAATGACAGATTCAAAATTCAAATTCAGTTTTTTATTGTAACGGCGATATTTATGGCCAGACTAAGAATAATTTTGAGCTCTATGGTGATGTAAGTATGGGCGACAAGTGTATAATAAATATATTCTAGTAATACTCATGGCATACGAGTGAAGTTTCGCCTCAGATGGATCACGAAATGCGTTCAATTTGGACAGAAAAATGTCCTCAAAGTCACTCATTGTTTATTCGACTCATTAAGTCTCGGAGTGTTTCGTACAGATTTTTCTCTTGATTTCGGTTCGGACCGGAGGAATGAAGTAAATATTAATAATAAAGGAGGGTTTGCCTTCCAAATTACGAGGCGCAGCGTGTTGACGATTCCTAATTTGACGTAATTTGCATAGATTATGCCGGTTCGCTGAGTGCCAATCTTTTTAAGTGGCTTTCTCCACTTATTCTGTTTCTTCCTCGGCTAAGGAAAATTATTGGCTTTATCAATATTTGCAAATATTTATATATTTTCTTTTTTAAATTTCGTCTATCACTCGTGGGGTTGATTAGTAACAGATGAAGTTATGCAATGGCAAATTGGTGAGGAAGATATGGTGATGATTGATTATTATGTAAGAAATCGGGGACAATAATTGTGTATATAAGAGTCCGGAGTTTACTTCTTAACATGATTCTGAAGTAAAAATATGCGACGTAAGCGCGCAAACGAGCAATCAGAGCCTTTACTACGGCTATCGACGCATAATTACTATGCCGATGCGTTGCCTTCCTTCTACCCCCAATGGGCCACCGGCTACTCATAAACCGCAAGAAACGCGACGCTGAAGACGTGACATCTTGAGCGTCGCATTTCGTTTCAAGCGAGAGGTAGAGAGGCTCCCCGCTCGTGTCGGCCCAATTGCGTGGCGTAGGGGATGTAGCGTCATGCACTATACATGGCACCACCTCCTCCTATGCTGTATGGCACTACAGATGTATTTGTATTGATTTATGAATATTATTTGAAGATTCAAATAATATTCATAAATGAGCGCCGACGATATGTTTGCCCCATTATATTAATGTAGAAAAACAAAGAGTATAGAAGTTAACTAGCAAGGTTAAGGTTAGTCCAAGCAATTGTTTCATAATTTACAAGCGACGTGGTACAGTAAAGTTTAAGATCATGAAAAAACTACTAACATTTTTGTCTACAAAGATAAATAACTACGGACAATTTCCGAACGCAAAAATGACCGAATACTCGTTCCCTGCCAAAATTATCTCATGTTTCTCGACATTACCTCTTCTACGGGGGCACGGGGGCCCATGGGGGCATAAATCAAATTTATCGCCTTTTTTACAGGCATTAAAATGTTATCGGCGTGATTTCTATGCCGTTGTCCAGTCGAGTCTCTGTCAACCCTTATCCAAGCTCGAGAGCGTGTGATACAACAAATTTGTTATGAAATACATTTTCATATGCCGAGTTATCTCTCCGGCGATTTCTATTATCTGAATAATATACAACTAGCCGTGCTCTCGCGTAAAATCTGCGCTAAAATAATCTTTCTTTTCTTAAAAGGAGTATTTATTATTATTACAAATTGTATTTATTACCGCCTGCTATATATCTGCCCGTGTTATAACTTAATCAAATCCGTTTACACGGTAAATACGTGTAATAATAATGAACATTTACAAACAATAGGCTTACCACTTATGACAACATGGGCCTCAGTACATTGGCTAATCGTGGGTGTGCTTGTGTATCTACTGGACTTACGAGTTGTGGATGTACTGGCACAGAATAATGTATATAAGAATATTTAGGCGGGCTGTTACCATTTGACCTGTCTTGACTCCTTTCGTCTATGTACAATCTTAATTTTTACATTTACAAACTTCTCTCTTCGTCTGTAGGAACATGTGCATGTTCCTAGTTATGTGTGCAGAGGGACAGTAAGATCCATCCAGGGTGCAAAATGATGATGAATGAATTACGTAATCTTACCCATATTGAGGATAAACACTTATCCGAAATGACAAGACCAATCATGAATTATAGTTTCAATTCAATACACCACCAGTGGAGGTTGTGAATTGACACACTGACCCTGACTCCCTGACGCTGAGATGAGGATAGTATGAAAGAGTTAACCAATGATGTACCAGAATCAATATCAGCAATGATCAGCGTGGTCGTGAATATTTTTGATATACAAAATCATTGAAAATATTAGTTTTATATGTCATTAAATAGTCTACACCCAAAAGGGGCTTCGTTATTACTACCTGACTGTTTGTATTCGATAATTAAAATATAAATTAAAATGGTGAAAATAAGAATAAATTAAATAGATTTTTATCGAGTGCAGGCTCCATTTAGCATCCTCGTGGACGTTTGAAAATGTTTCCATTAGGTTTTTTCCGTGGACCGGCGGCCTCGGGCGCGGAACATTGGGTGTGTGGGCTTCCGTTGCACCATCGATGTACAAAAGCTTGCGTTAAATTAGCAAAGAAGCAGTGCTCGATTAAGCTTACACAGAGACTTAACAAATAGACGATTTCTTGTGTCTTCCCCTGTACAATTATTAAAAAATTGTAGTGCAGTGAATTTCCGATGATTTGCTCTGAAATGACCGCGATAAGTACCTTCCTATTGCTCACGAATATCGGCGTGAAGCTACGGCTTCACAATAGCGTTGTGTGCGTACTAAAATTATGAAACCCCGCTTAATTGCTCCTTTGTTTACATTTCAGCACACTCTTTTATTGGCAAATCTCTATAGAGGCTGCCAAGATTGCGTGTGGACAAATTAAAAACAATTGACCTTGTATTGACCCCCAAATATGGACACAGTTTAATGTGTACACTTAAGACTGAGTTAATAATAATTATTATATAAATATTTTTGGGGCGTCAATAAAAACGGCAACTTTTATAGAAAATATCACTTTGTTGTCGGTGACCTAGAATCATGAAATTTGGTGACAAGTTAGAACAAATTAAGGGGAGCAAAGAAGAAAGAAATACAGAACAGATTAAGGGAAGAATCCGAATTGTGGTGATTTATTTAAATTATACCGATGTAACATGAACATTTCTTCTAGTCTTGCATATTAAGTTACTTGTATCTGATTTTATCGCTTTTTTATATTACATCTATGGCTGACACAATAAGACCACGTGGTCCGGTGTGCGATACCGGTCCCGGCCCGCGGGCGGACGCGGCGGTGGTACAATTCCACTTAGGCGGACTTGTACACTTCGCTCCGTAGTGACAATGAGCGCCAACGTGATCGACGTGTAGGCTATACATGCCCTTGTGTATCTTGTAGGTCCATCAACATTATCATCGTCACAATCGGCCATTATCGCATAGGCCTCTTTCAATGAACGCCGAGACGGCCGATCTCCTGCTACTCGCATCCATCCCGGACCGGCCACTGCACGGAGATCGTCATCCCACCTGGTGAACAATATCAATACTTCGTTTTCCTAAACGCAGCCTCCGCTCCAGAACCAGTATACGCATATTATAGAACAGAGACCAGAAAGTCTTTTTGTGTGTGATCGACTTCCACAAAATACTGATCGCAACTGATTTTCTCTAACGGAGCGATTCCAGAGGAAGGTTTTTGTACATAAATTATTGGGGTAACAATTCGGTCACTATCAATACCAGGTAAAGCCACGGCGAATCGCTAGTTTTGTATATTGTATTAAGTAAAAAAGCGACTCAATTTGCTTATTAATACACATGTCTATATGTACAGTACGCCCGCCGACGTGATCATGTTACTATTAGATCCCATTTTACTGGGACTGACTGGAGGGCGAGTTATTATCCTGTCTTCGACTCATAAAACTTAACTTAGGTACACTTATGCGGTATAAAAACTCGCCTCGCCAAAAAAATATCACGTTCCACCCGTGACCATGGTTGCTGTAAAACTTCTGAAACGTTGGGCTAGTTAAGTAATGAAATAAACAGCGATAAAATCCGTAAAAGTAGTTTTATTGTAACGAGTAACATTCGCCTAAACTTAAGACATCAATACACAATAAGTAGTTTTTAAAATTGATTTAATTTTATTTATTCACTGAAATATATATAGTACTAAAGTATTAAAACAATAAAATACTGCGTAGTGCTTTAGTGGTAAGCATATCTAACTACAGGTTTAAGGTTTAGATGTTTGAGTGCCAAATATTATTATTAAGCTTTTTAATATGTGAGTACAAAGGCTCGGTCTTTTGGTTCACGCTTGGGACTTACATTCCGCTGGACCCACTAGTGAGTTCTTATAACTTAGGGATATTTTTCGAGTACTCAATCGACGAAGGAAACCCGGATTTGTGTATACAAATTCGAACTAATCTAGGACAAATCCAGGGGGATATCTGAGTTGAAGAGTTCAAAAGGGAGTGAATCTGTGCAAAATCTGGCGCCCACGCAAAATGCCTCACATTAGGTAGTGGACCCCGGTATCAGGAAATGGCTAGGATGTAAAAGTCCGAAGTCGGGAAGTTGGCGGTGATACAACCATGGGTTTGTACGGATCTCGGAGAGACTGTAATACCGTCAGCCCAGCACCTGATTTCCGTGGTTCCACATTGCGTTCTAACTGTCAGCGCACGTACTCTCACAACTTCTGCACTAGAATATGCCCAGCGCTATTAGCTAGTCTAGGTTAGGTGGACTGTACCAGCCGTCGAGATGCCCTGATAATTTGTTGTTCCGGGACACCTCACCAAAGGTTGCACTGATGGTGCTCGCCGTGGTTTTTGGGGGTATTCGGCACTATACTGTGTCGCAAGCCCCACACACCACTGGACCTCACCCAGGGCCAGTGAAGTCGCGTAAATGCGTTTCCCCGCTTCAACAAAAAAAAAAAAAGGTACAAGGACAGTACTTTCACGTAGGTACGTTATATTTTTTTTTAAGGATAGAGCCTATAGTAGGTTTACTTTATTTTACGATAAACAACCAGCACACTTGAGTTATACGGCAAAATATTATTTTCATACACTACAGACAAGGTACGTACGTAGGTACAATACTGTGTATCAGTTTAGTTATCACGCTATGAACGATAGGCACTCTATTCACAAAAAGACAGGCTGAATAAAAAAATATTCTCATTTTCAAAAAAAAAAGAAGTATGTTTCCCGGCTAATTAATAGGCACGATCTTTGTTCTAATATAGGCATATACTTTTGCATCTGCCTCCGCCGCTTCATGCGGTTACGTATTCCACTCATAAAGATACATACGAGTATAAAAGTAATGGCCTGCCTTTATGCCGCGCCGCGTTCACCTAAAATTCTATCTAAAAACCGTTGATTACGGACGCATTGAGTCGTGCAAACAAAATTTCAAATACACACAAGGTACGTCTGGCCACAGCTTTTTAATACATCCAAATGTGTAATGTATAGAGTCGTTTTCACCAAAAAGCGAATCATAAACTCGACGCCTGAGAGATGGGAATCAAAGGTAGACATAATGAGGAGGCTCTATTCAGAGCGCTCCATGTATCTGATTGTACTGGATGTGACTGTGAAATTATTAAACTGATACGTTTTCACTGACGAATAAATTTCTTGGTTTGCCTCACCCAAGTTGCGTTACTCTGAGCTACGTCTATCATCGCATCCGCTACATCAATGTAGCACTGCTACAATGACGTAGCATTGCTACGTTGACGTAGTTGCTAAACGTAGCACTTTTACATATTCAGACATAAGCAGTTAGCCATGGGCCGGGCTTCTCATTCGCGCCGGGAATGATAGACGTGGACCTCAAACGGTGCCGTAAGTTTTATCAGGATGGAGCAGCGTTACAAAAATTATCTTGCTCTGGCATGAGTTCGACAAATTTCGTGCGAAAGACTCGCATTAAAAGTGACACAAATTGGCTACTTCGCACATCCTGACGCATACGTACTCCTGCACTGTATATTTAATCATCTTGATCGATTTACGCATAGCTGTAACTAGTGGATCAATCCATCTGAAATTAATACACATGTAGATTTTATTACTTACGCATCAGTAAATATTTTATGAAAGAAGCGCAATTTTCGCAGGTTTGAGAAGCGTAACAAGTATGATTGTAAAGGTCACATCCAGTAGAATAGATTCGGCAAGGTCGGCCTTGTTTGAGGAGAGCGGCTGACCACGGGGCGCAGGGCTGCAATCAGCTAACCGGATCAGTCCGGGCGCAAATACAATTGATAGCCACGCCATACT
This sequence comes from Eumaeus atala, assembly GCA_017140195.1. Classification (NCBI taxonomy): domain Eukaryota; kingdom Metazoa; phylum Arthropoda; class Insecta; order Lepidoptera; family Lycaenidae; genus Eumaeus; species Eumaeus atala. Next base: position 570,774 of record JAFELO010000386.1, on the reverse strand, counting down.
GACCGTACAACCACGCTCTAAATATATTCTGTTATCCACACTCCTACATAGAAAATCCTACAGATATTAGCAATGGGAAAGTTTGTGATTGTATGAGCGTTACTCTTTAACGAATATTCTACAAATTAAATCACGAAAGATAAAACCTGATTTTTTTCATCTCGAAAAGTTATAAGATTCCCTTAGGATAGATTTTAGGTTAGCAAAATCTCCCTTGAAGGCTTAGTATACTGAGGTGTAAACTCGTAGTTCATTTCATACAAAAATGAGTGAATAGGGACTATGCAAATGAAATTATATCAACTTTTATAAGTTGTCAACCTTCTTTTGATACGGAAATTCCGATGTACCCTCTGTTGGTACGGAGACCTTCCTTCCTTATACCTTCTGTTGATATGGAAATCTCGGTGTACCTTCCGTTGATACGAAAACCAGACAATTCTTAAGAATAGTATGAATCTCTTCTGCGAACGTGGTGTAACTTAGTCATCGTCTTTATATGACAATTATTTTTCGACATTAGAACCGCGACTACACTACATTTTTTAATTAAAAGTTTAACCTCCTGATGCAGATGTGTAAAAACCGTATAACACAACCATTAGATAAGTGATTACCGCAAAAATCTTCATCATCATTAGATTGTAGTCGGTATTCATGATATATATATGTAGACTATATAACATAAGCTTATGTTATATAATTTATTATAATCATATTTATCCCTCTTATTATAAAACAAGTTCCCATGGTGTCTGTATGTGATCGATTTCCTCAATATGTACAGTACGGATTTACATGCGGTTGTCACCATGGATTGAGTGGTTCACGAGGAATGTTTTGACGTGCAACTTGTTAAGGAAATAAATCCATACGGTACGTGATACTTACGGGTGAAGTTAGGGCGGACCGCTAGTTTTGGGATGAAATTAAAACAACATAAAGAATTCACCTGTATAATATAATCTAAGTCATTCTACATATTTACATTTTACAATACATTAAAATTAAACCAATGTACAATACGCTATGGGTTTATGTACAAAGTTTACAAAGGGTTAGGGGTTGTAAGTCCCCCGTAACTTAGTCAGTCAATTTTTAAATTCATAAATTTATTACGCTACCTATTTGATCCATAAAAATTATTACCCCCTAAAAATTTCAACGCATAAATGACATGCTTTGACCATTATTAATTTCTATCATTCCTGCTATAGCGAAACTAGTTCTAGAAACATAATCGTTAGCAGTATTTAAATCTCTCTAAGCGCTTTATTACACAAACATACAATAATTGTTTTCTAAAAACTATATTTAACTTTAACAACACCCGCAACAATCTTCATTACAATAATATGACTTATTATATCTAATAATAAATATTTGACATAGATTCTATGTTATAACTTTATTATTTACAAATTACTTTTATCACATTTCACAACTCCGACGCGGGGTCGAAATATTAAGACTAAACAATATGGTGGTCCAGGCTAGGTATGTTCATATATCGTAGGGTAAAACGAACGACTGAAAACTATCAGCTGATATGAGATCACAAATAAGGCTTGGCAAATATTCGGCAAATCAAAGTTGCATAAAAAAAGAGATGACAAAATTTTTATTTGTTTTCTTCTACTATAATCCACATGTAGAACACAAACGAAAGTGTCTCAGGTTTTAAAGATATGCCTTTAATTTTTATTAGTAGTTATTGAATACGCTAGTTTTAAACTTGACGACCCCAGTTTTTACATCAATTAATAAATATTTGTTCTATGCAACTTTATAGACTAGTTAACTGGAATAATACTATCACTATATAGTCAGTATGGCCACTACACACATTTAGTTGTACCATCGCTGCGCTAATTGTTATCAGACAATACTGTACTCCTGCAATTCTCAACGATGGTGCTTTTAGTTCGTAAAGAGTCGATCTGATACGGTCGAGTATATACAAGCTCGTTTTATCACATTTCAAAACTCCGTGGAGACGGAGTTACACTATCACTATATAGTCAGTATGGCCGCCACACAGATTTCGATGTCGGTATACCACCGTTGCTAATTTTCGTGGATGTCGGACTGGTCGATAGCATTCGCGTGGTCCTCTGTGATGGTGCTTTTAGTTCGTTCTTCAATTTGGGCCGGTCTGATACAGTTGAGTCGGCAGCCTGCACTTGCTTCATCTCCTGCAGCTCAAGGTTAGCTGGCCGCGTAGGATGGAACGCCGACTTTACCACTTCGATCTGTTCATCATCAGACTCGTCAGTAATTGTTGCATCATGAAGGGAATTTGCTTCAGACTTTGAATCCGCTTTCGATCTTGGGCTGACATTGGAAATACTTCTCGGGCTTATGCTCTGTCTGCTACTCGTCGGTGATAACCTCGCGCTCGACGTATCCATTGGTGAAGTATTATTTTGTAAATGCCTCAACGCGTCATATGGATTGCCATTCTTAACCAAGAACTCTTGTGGCAACGCTTTTAATGCTAGTTCTGCAGGATGTGGCGCGAATGGTAATAGTCCGTTGGGTGGTAAAAATGCTCCAGGAGGAGGGATCAATGATGCTGGTGGTAGGTTTCCCATCGCCGGTGGGAATGGGAACAATTCAGAGCCAGGCAACGTCACAGGTGGCGTCGTAATCGGCGTAGGCCCTCCTGTTGACAATAAAAGAAAATCGAATAAGTTAATGGAATCAACATAAATAAAGTTCGGCCATAACTTGTGTTGTATGATTTGCCGACGTTATATGAGAGACGAGTCCTCGGGGACTGCCCGAGGCGCATGGGTACTCTACTGATTCCCCGAACAACGAGGGTGCATAATCGTACTAAGGATAATGTACAATCTGTAGGCGTTTAAAGGCGGCTTCACCGAAAGGGATGTTTTTTTAGCGATATCGTGAGGGTGAGGGTGCAATATTTATTTATTCGAACACGACGTTGTTCTTTACGATCCGGACAACTGAAACTTAATTCGCCTCATGGTCCGAACGAGGCATTACTGATGCGAGGCACGTGAGGTGTCGCAGGACACATGGATAAAGCAGGACCTGTGATATGCAGTCAGCTACAGACAACGCAAAACGTGATATTTTCATTAGGGACAGCGTTCAAAAGTTCTTGTACCATATGCGCGAGCTTTGATCCTCGATAAGTGTAAGAGGAATGAAAACATAAAAAGGACTCGATGCAGGCGCAGATTGGGCCACAAAGAGCTCGGAGGCGTCCGCATATCTTTTGCACTTTTTATATTTGCAGCAGCAATGGTGCACAGACCACTTTAAAAGGCACCGGGGGTGGGTAGGGTCGTAACTAGGGGGTAATTTGGTGAGGTGGGGGCCGATATCGTAGTCGCGTCTGATCGAGGTGATACTGATGGTTCGATATCTAGTAGTTTCATTTTACGTGCTGTTAAATTTTTTCTATATCTAAATTAATAAGTATGAAATTAATTAAATAAGGACCATGGTGGAACAATAATGAATATATGCGTGTGTGCTCTTTATTAATACATATTTGAATGTAAAAAAAATCGTAATAGTAAATGATGTATGGTAGTAGACTTTCGAGTGAAAAGAATTTCGTAATAATAGTAAATGCCCTATGAGAATTAACGTCTGAGTGAAAATAATTTCGTAATAACAGTAAATCTAATAGATAGCCCGCGCTGATTGGGCCCCGTTAGCGACGTTTGAGTTAAGCAAATCCCTTTGTTAAAACGAATCTCGCTAGGGTTTAATAAAAGTCGGTAGGTGTTTGAGTACAACGCTTCTCGCGTTTCAGCGTCGGTAACAAAAAGTGGCTGGTGGCGCGGTCGCCTACATTGGAATAAAATTGACTCCACACTCTCTCGTACGTGAAGGCAGTGCTTTTTTATACTTTTCAGTTCTACACCCCCACTTCCCCCAGTGTGCGGACTTCAGCGGGTGGTTTTGCTTCGGTCGGACCGCTGTTGTTTTGCAGCGCTCAAGAGCCGCTTCTTTTATTTGAGCCTTTGCTTTATACGGCCTTGAGGGGCTATTGCGAATTACATGCATGTTTTTCGAGTGTTGTTTGCAAAATGGAGAATTTTTAAATTAAGAAATGCCAAATAATTCATCTATTGGGAGTTCAACAGCCAAATGAGTATGATTACATTGAAATTAACTGTTTAATACGAAGCTATTGTATTTTTACTAAAACACACAATTTAAAAAACCATTTGGAAAATCGAACTATATATAATTTTATCATCAGTCTGACCATTTCAAGATTGTCATAATTATAGGTCCCTAATTCAGTAGTTTTTTAGTAGTATAGTTGGGGCGAACGAGAATATGGTGCCTTTTTACGACTACTGACGTCCATGAATATTCGTATAATTACTATGCTTATGCGATGCCCTCCTTTCCTCCTTCCCTCCAATGGGCCAATTACCTTTCATTCATTTTATGGATATTTTACCTTTCATTAAAGGAGTTTGGTCTATTAAGGTGGGTCTGAAATAATCTGCCCACGCGTAGTTCAAATAGGCGGCGTCTAACCAGCCAGGGTTCAGCAGGAATGGGTTGAAGGCACCTGGATGTCCATAGCCGTAATCTGTAACAAATGAGAAAAACATTAACGTTTATCCGACAACTGGGTACATCCTTGTGTTCCTTGGAAAAGGGTCAAAAAATAACATTTTTTATGCGGTTTTTTAACGATAACTCGTCCGTAATAAAACCAGAACCGAAAGACAGACGTTGAAAAATCCCAATATGATATACGAATATATGTACGTCATTGGGATTTTTAGATTTCAATTAATTTTAGCTATACTATAGTGGGGGAAACAAACAATTTGAGCTGTTTCATATATACCAACGCCCATAGATATCCGAATTATTTGTATGCAGGTGCGTTGCCCACCTTTCTACCTCGCCTCCGATGGGTTTGTTTATTTAATTTAATTAAAACATTTAAATTCAAATGTTTTACGGATTTATTATATTGTATTTATTGTCAATAATTCCGCCATTATATTGTGCTGTTATTATTTCCTGTAATTGTATTGTACATGTGGGTTCGACATCAAACGGGGCCAGCCAAGGAATATCCGCAAGAAATCGCAATATGACGTCACAGAAGCCGTTAAGGCGGCGACACACGCCCGATCTGTTTACCGCGCTCGCCGACTATAACAAGGGTTTTGTATACAAAACGAGCCGGTTTACTGCAGCACGGCATCTCTGTGCCATACGTTTTTACGACGCTCCACCGTCACATTGCCTTGCGCCTTTCAGCCAGCTTTTTATTTGTTTAATCGATCTACTGAAGATGCCACTGCCGACGTCTATTTTCGATTTTACGGGCATCCTATTGCGTCTTAATCGATGCGATCAGGTGTATCGACTTTTTTTATTACCGAATTAACTGTTTACGATCACTCCGTCTACTTTGTTTTGAATTAACATTGTTTAGTGACTCTTCTGATGTTTAGAGCGAGATATTAAGTAGGCTAATTTTAAACAAATGGCAGATCCTTTTGTTGTTTAGGTGTGCTGTTCGATAAAAATAAAAAAGAACACTGTTTTTATTTGATCGCATAAGAGCGAGATTAGCGCGTGTTTCGAATTACCCAAATGGCGGGTATTTTAAATTAAGAACGTGATGGATGGCCCCGCGCTGTCACGTGGCAATCCGTAGAGCTCTGACATCACAGTACATAATAAGTTAAATGTGGCACTCGGAAATGGTCCGCTCCATTTGTTAATGCCAGTATTCAATTAAATTCAGTTCCCCAACCCTTTGCATATGCGGGACTGTATATTAATTCTGTACGGAGCAACATTTGAGACTGTTACATTATTTTAAGCTTCTAATGATTTTTAAATTATGTTTATGATTGTTCATGATGTTTGGTTGAAGACAACGAAATGGCGACAGCAATAAACATTTGATCAGAGAGACGTAATTGATGGAATAAGACATAGATATGACAAGGCGGACGTTTGCCGGTCGTAAATTAATGTAAAAGACGCATCGGGTGTGTTATTAAAGGGAATCAGGGTTATGGCTCATAACTTGAGCGGCGGAGACAGTGCGTTATGACAAATAACCACAACTGTTTTGATTGTCGACTTATATGAGTACTAAAACATTACCCACACATCATAGTATATATATAAGGCGAATCTTCGCTAGCCCGTTGAACTGTAGCGGCAGGAACAATAGCGCTGCCAACCATTAGTACGTCTCCGAAAAAAAATCTTCATAAATTTTCGAACAGATTGCGTAATCACTCTACTTTACGAAGGTTATTACTACATTTTAGACAAATTTCATTTGTTTCTGTTGTTGTGTAGTTGCTATTTTATTTGTTTTACATGCAAAAATATATTCAAGTCAATGGTTCCCAGGTCAATTAAATATTTTTTTTTATTACGGATGGCTCCCAACTTATTTAAATATTCTTTTACGCTTTTGTTCCAATAGTTACAGAAATTTAAAAAATAATTTAAACTAATACGTCGAAATTCCAATTTGAAATAATTTCGTTATGTCCATTTTGGTGTTTGAATTAAGAATATTTCAATACTAAAATGTATGGTATATAAGTGAGGCACATAAAAAGTATATAATAGGGGCAACGCGGGGCGGGCGGGGAGATCAAACGGACTTTACGACGGGGCCCCGAGATTGTTTACATCTGTTACGCAGCCGTGGCCGCACCGTGAAACTTGGTAAGCGCTGCTGCTGAACATGTCGCATGTGAACGGTCTAATTGTTTTTATTGTTTCAAACGTTTCAAGATTAGGATTTCAACAATATACTGTTATATATGACATACAAAAACAATTATAACATAATATCTTCACGCCAGTTGCCTAATAGTTTTTTTAATGGCATGAGGGGGTGAAAGGAGAATATCTACCGACGCCCATGGACTTTCATATGATTGTTACGCAGATGATTTGCCCTCCTATCATCCCCCCCGCCCAATGGGTCACCGGCTACTCACAGACAGCACGCAACGCGACAGCGATGCTGTTACTTTACGGCGGTATCAAGTGACCGAGATGTACTTCCCCGGTCGTGCCAGCCCAATTCAAGGAGGATGTAGTGTCATGCACAATGCATGGTACTACCTTCTCCTATGCAGCATGGCACTACCTCTTCCTATATCTTTACATACCGTGCCTCCTCCACATTCATTAGTCTCTTCTATAACATCTACCTAAATATAATTCTATGAACGTTCAGGACATAAAATGTCTTATTTTTCCTTTATTATGTGATTTTATACCCACGGTCTATGTAAATTAGAACATGATTTAATTCAAGCCTTTCGGACTACCCATAAAATCAATAAATATTTACATAGACAATATTTTTTAATTTATAATCTGCGAATAGTAAAATATAGTTTCCTAATTCATGAATATTTATATTAATACTTCAGCCATAATTAGGTAACTTATAGACAATTAACATAAGTACCTACTTTTTTTTGTCTATGTTGAGGGAAGTGTTCAGCGTAGAATCATCATTTACTATGAGGCGTCTAGGTGAGATTGTGGTCGACAGGGGAACAGACACCCCTCCCCTCCCGCAGATGGGAAGGATGCATCCCGATAGTTACTTAAAATTATCTAAAGTGGATATAAGTATTTTGTGTGGCACAAAGTACCTATAAGTAGGTACATAGCAATATAATCACAATATATATATATATTTGACGACTGGCTGGCTCAGTTGGCAACATGGCGGATGGTCCGCTTGTGACACCAGAGGTCGCGCGTTCGAATGTATTATATTTATTTCTATGTTATATTTTGTAAGTACATGACATTTCTTAAATCTTTAAGAATATTGAATATATTTCCTTTGTCTAGTACCTGTGACACAAGTACTTACCACAGGACTGGGCCAACTTGGTGTACCAAGTCCACAGATATTATTGTTATTTAGTCCTCATTTTGAACGTAGATGGAGTACGTGTACTCGCCTTGCGTTCGTCCGTCTATACCGGTGTTTATTAAAGCTAGTTAGAATATTCAAATTCATTAGCTAATCCATTATTGACGTCGTTAAGCCGCGACTTCACATATATCCTTTGATGTTTATTGCTAGGATGTTGTTAGTTTTTCCGCATGTCTTTTTACTGACCGAAGTCGGGGTTTGTTTATACAGACGGTAACGAAAATAGATTTGTGGTGTCAAAACATTATGATCGCCGCGTGATTTGTGGAACGCCAGTTAATTGTGTTGTCTTAACTGGTCTCTAGTCAATTAAATTATTATTTCTCTTTTGTTTTGATTGTTTTAATGCGCTATGCTGATGGAGGTTTTCAGTACAGCTTCATCGGTTACTATAACACACGTCGGGCGATGGTCTAGGTGAGATTATGGTCGATAGGGGGACAGAAACCCCCCTTTCACGCAGATGGAAATGATGTATCGCGATCCCCTTGCCAGGTGGTAAGGGGATCGCGATCTCTCTAAGGAGCGGTTAGCCCACGCGTGGCAGCTAAAGTTGGGGCATTGCATTATCATGGGCGCTGGAAGAGCTGGCTGAGCTATCATGACTAAGGGAAACCGTCCCTCATTTCCACCACAGGCGTGTGGTACGACTCGCGGTCGTCGTGGTTACCCTAAGCGGTACGGCAATTTGATTTGAGCTATTGGGAAATCGTGTAGGGTACTGGAATTATTTGGTAAGGAGTAGTGCGGTGTGGCACACGAGGAAGTAGTGCCATGTACGGCGCATGACATTACATCCTCCTGTGGCACGATGCCGTAAAGTGACACCTATGGCGATTTGTGAGTAGCTGGTAGCCCAATGGGGCAGGTGAAAAGGAGGGCAACACATCGGCATAATTATGCTACGTTCCTGAGCGTCGTTAGTCGTTGAACGGTTCCTATTTTTCGTTTGTCCCCCATACTATAAAAAAAACCTTCTAAAATTATGACTTGATAATTGAATTTGTGATTTGGAATATGATGAGAATTGGATACAGAATAGTGTTCATCTCTTTCTTTAACATGTTGCTCCTTCTGTTTCATCATGAAATGTGTGACATTTACTTCATAAATTTCTTTATGATGTACTAGAAAATTATTATTATTATTATTATTGTTAGTATCGTGATTACTTCCTACACTTATCTCATGGTATTATAAAAATATAAAAAAGTGTATATAGTGGAGTTTGTGGAGTTTGATAAGCCTTTCGTCATTTAAAAGCCATCAATTTCTTACTAGCTGCGCCTAGCGGCTTCACTTCTATCGTATTCTATTTTCTATCGTACACTCTTTCAATCCCTACTTAATCACCTCAGGAGTGAAATTTATCAAAAAATCTTAAATTCTTTTCTTAAATCGCTTCGTTATTAAATATGCTTACATATGAATTATAGCTTAATCGGGCCACTAGTGTCGGGTATGCGTTTATCCGTCAAGGAATCGGTATATGTAATTTTGTAACAATTAGCTGCGCCCTGCTACTTCACTCGCGGAATTTTATATTCCATGGAAATATCATAACGAAACCTTCATTATTTAACCACCGAACAAATTTGCGTGTACAAAGCACTTTATGACGTTTTCTAGTCTATAACTGCAAGAATGACGTACACAAATTTTCAACCCCTATGTGACTTACTTGACAATGCAATTTCTCAAAACGCTGAAACACGTTCTTACTTATTTTTAAAGTATCTAAGAATAAATTTTAGGCTTCTGACTTTCAAAATCACAAACTTTCGCACAAACTTTCAGCCCATATTCACATCCTTGAGAGTAGAATTTTTAAAAGCAATTGCGCATACCGAAGAAACGAATATTTGGGAGAATAATTTAGTGATGTATGTACGGAAGTAGTCCCTGCTGAATATTGTGCATTGATTCGGAAAGGTTTATTACAATAGTGTAGGTTGTAGGGGGAGTGAGCAGTTACACTGAGCCTGGTTATTGTGCGATTGCAGAACGGACGATATCTAAATTATTTATTGTATCTATCTATTTTTATTATAATATGAAGTCCCCAAAAGCTATCTGTTTGTATGTAATGGATTTTCTCAAATTCTACTGAAGAGATTTACATGCGGTTTTCACCACTGGATAGAACGATTCCCAAGGAAGGTTTAAATACATAATTCTGCTCCTGTTATTCACGGCCGAAGCCGGGACAGAATGCTAATAATAAAAACTTATTTGATGCTAACACCTTCCTAATCTGTTTTGTTACTTATCCCAATCTAACTTTTGCAGCTAAACATAAGTTTCAGTGTAATTAGGACCGAGAAAAACTAAAATAAGGAAAATTAGATCGAATTTTGAAAATTTGCTTGACGCATAAACAACGTTGAATTCAAATACCTTAGTTTTTCTACATAGCGATTGTTATTACTTACATGAGGTTTACCAAAGAAACCTAACATAAATTAGCAATAACACTTAGCAAATAATTGCTAATTTTCGTGAGAAAAGTTGTTTTTACTTCTGCTAATCAGGAATGAGTGGGAAAAAACTAATCAAATTATGAAAATTTTATTGAATGTTATACAAACACCAACAAACTACATTTTTCTACCTACATTTACATGTATAAGGTTGTACAAAGACGTAAGGAGTCAAGAAAGGTGAAATGGTAACAACCCGCCTAAATATTCTTATTATAGAAAGTACCTTCACGCCTTATCCCCGAAGAGGCATGCAGAGGTGTGCCAGTACATCCACAACTCGTAAGTCCAGAAGATATACTAGCACACCCACTATTAGCCAAGGTACTGAGGCCTATGATGTCATAGGTGGCAAGCCTGTGGCCACTTCGTGCACATTCCAATCCCGGACAATGTAATGCGTGCGCAGAATAATCTGAGAAACATTTAATAACAGTTTCCCGTCCTGGGCATCGAACCCAGGCCCCCACGCTGCTAACGGTCTTTACGGGCGACACCCGCACCGTTACACCACAGAGACGATATATTATTATGCCATTGTAATAAGGTAAAAACACATTTTAAAGAAGTAGTTTAAATATAAATGTCATTTAAAATTTAAATTATTTTTTTAATATATAGCAAATAACATTATTGGCTGTATATTAAAAAATCACCGCATAAATTACTTTACAAAAAAAAAAAAAATAGCTTCAATAGTTAGTGATACATTTAAACGCATCCAATAACCATTTATAAGCCACGTCAAAACATCACTTAAGCCATTCCGTGTAGCATCAGAGATATTTCGGGAAGTCTTTCTGTCTGCTGGGGCATAAACTATCTGGAGTAAACAATTAATGTCGGAGTTGAATGCGGCTAACGTCAGAGCGAACTACATACGTTCGCCTTGTACCAATTATTTTAAACTTCGAGCAATTTATTTTTGAGTATATTCCGCATTCTTCACAATGGTCAATGTAAATCAAACAATATAAGCACCATCATCATCATCAACGACCGTCACTTAAGAGGCTAACTATAAAGAATCAATATGAAGAAAAGATAATGTACTCAGAATTGATAACCTGAAATTATAATTTTAAAAAATTATAGCATGCTTATATATATGCGTAAGATGTCTACCGACGCCCATGGACATTCGCATGATTGTTACGCAAATACGTTCAAAAATCCCCTCTCCTCCCCAATTACTCACAAGCCGCATGAAACACGACAGCGACGCTGTCACTTTACGCCGGTATCAAGTGAGCGAGAGGTACTTCCCCGGTCGTACTAGCCCAATTCCGTTGCATAGGAATTAGGAGAATGTAGTGTCATGCACCACGCTTCTCACTGTCTCCTCCTATGCAGCATGGCACTACCTCTTTCTAACTGACTTGACCGCAATGCATCAATACATTTACTTTCTGTTGGTGTAAATTACTTGGCTTTTAAACAATATGTTGGTGTGGGCTATATAAAAATAGCTATAAAATAAAATCACTTTGATTAACTCCAGTCACAGATTTTTGGGCTATAAAAAAACTGAAGTGTCAGTGATTTGACGTTTTATGATCTATCAAATCGTACGGTGTTAATAATGCGGAACTATTTCGAATGTGGTCAAATATGTGGTGCCGCATACACCTCGGTGTGGACTGGCTTGCAGCCAGCGCAGGCGAATGGAATTTCGGAATTATATATTTTTTACGACTCGGCTACAAAAAAATTCTGGCGCTTTTTTTAAAGACTTAATAAACGCGTTGTGATACTTGCGATTTTTTTTATCGCGCTTTTATTAACTTGTAAATGAATGTGACGGACAGTAAAATCAGCATCGGTTGACGCAACTTTAGCTTAGATATTTTTTTACTTTTTAATGATCTCCACATTAAAAATTAAAAAAGCTGTAAACTACTAACTAAATATCATAGTAATTTTTTCGTTATAAAAAATGGTGACATGTTTATATCCCTACATATCTCAGATATTGTCTAAATTATAAAAAAAAATATTGTAATTTGAAATTTGTCATTTTTTAATTTAATAATTAAATATATATTTTTTATTTTATAATTTCTTGCATTTTTGTGTTTTACACTTGATCATGTTGAACTTTCCTTCTAACGGATAAATTATTGAAATCTCTTGAATAGGTAATCGTAAATAATTTTGGACCGACAATTTTTCTTATATGCGACGCAAAATAATATTGATACTTAGAGCTAACTCTATTATTATCTTATAATAATTAATACAAATAATTTGAATAATGATAAAAGTCATGGCTACACGTAATCATTGATTTTGTGGTATACAAGAATAACCCACCGAGTTAAAGTAGTATTGTAATCGTAACATGTCAATGTGGAAGAAATCTATTTTAGTGTATTGGAACCTCCACCTCCTTCTTTTGAGTGAATAAAAAGGATATTTGTATTACACATATAGAATATA
>JAFELO010000386.1:534692-557611 GCA_017140195.1 Eumaeus atala | reverse complement strand
ATGTATACCTTATGTATTCATTAGTAATAATACCTACCTGAATAAATTTAGTAGTAGACATTTCTTACATAGAAACCAAATATAAAAACCAAGCAACTTATTTCTAAGTAAATCAATTTGTAGAAACTTACTTTGTTTTGTTCTCGGTTCTCTAGGTCCATCGACTGTCACTTTGATGGCCTTATTGTATGTGGCCACTTGGCTCGGGAACGTGCTGATGGTGATGGTGAGAGAGAAGGACTTGCCGCGTCCGCTGCGACCCACAAACCGCAGGTCGTTAAACTTCGCCACCTGGTTCTTCATCACAGCCGTACAGTTCCTCATCTCCGCCATTACGTTCTCATCATTCCCTGCTTTTATCGTCACTAGGGTACCGTCTTGCACGTCATCCAAGGCGACCACTTTGAACGCCACCGGCAGTGACTTGTTCGACCTCCAGTGACCTGGTAGCGCCGAGCAAAGCACAGCCGGGGATCCAGTCGGTACCAAGTCACCATGACTCTGTCTGTAGTACTCGTGAATGTGAGTATAGACGTCCGTCATCGTGGGCTTCGGAGGTGCGTGCGGGAGGTGCATCGACGCCAGTTCACAACACAAGACGGCACGCCACCAAAGTTTCACGCCACGAACTCCGAAAAAAGTTTTGCAATCCGAACTCAACTCGCGGGAAACGCAACAAAGTTGTTGAAAGTGAGGGCGCGAGACACCGTGTGAGCCTGCGACCGTCTACACCACTTGTTGGGCGCAAGACGGGAGGGGAACCGAAAAATAAACTCGGCACCGCAACCGAAGACTCACGAGGCGCAACGAAGGCGCAAGGCACGCGTGCTCGGGACTCGGCTTCGACTGATGACTGCGATACGACTCGACTTTTTCCGATGGTCAATATTTTGCGTTCGCGCGGTCCGGCCCCCACCCGGGTGGCGGCCCCTACGTCTCGTAAAAAGCGGGAAGGAGACGAAGGGTGCGGGCAGCGGAGCCGCAGTGGGAACGAACGGGACGGCCGCGGTCGATCTCTGCGTTTTTATAAAAATGCTCGAGCGAACGGGACGCCGCCGTAAAAACGCCACAAGCGCGAAAGGGAGGGTTGGATTTTTTTGAATTACCGCGGTGACGTATCACGAGGCAGTGGTAATTAGGCCACGGGGCGGCGGGAAACCGCGGCCGGTGCGAAAACCTATCAACGAGCTCATGAAAAATTATGATTTCCATGTTTGAATTGAATGCTCGGATCACGGGGTGGCAGTTCATTTGTACGCGAGGAATGTTGAGCGCTGGCATAACTGGCTGACACTTGGAATCGTCAATTATAGCACATCACTACCTTTATTTGAATTCCGAACGAAAGTTGTAAATGAAGTTCGAAATTTAAAAAGTTTTTAAACTGACAGTTATTACGATGCCATGAAAAAGGTTTCTATTGCTTTATCCTGTCAGTAGTTAAATTATATTTAAAACTTTGTATTACTTTGTGAGGTTGTCGTGTAAGAGTTTGAGTGTAAGTCGTGCGGTCGGTGGTAAGCCGCGTGCGGTGTGAGCGAGACGGCACGAGTTAGGGCGGAGCGCGGGCGGGGCGCAAACTTGGGCACAACTTCTGAGAGTTTTCGCGTTTGGAACGTGTTTGATGCACGCTTTCACAACTACGCGTCAAAACTTTTTTTGCATTCTCCTTCTGTATTCTTTAAATATAATAATAATATGTAAGATAAACTATTTCAGTAACATTTTACTAATTAGAATGTAACATACCTTCAATAGAATAAGATAGCATAACTGAATATAGTATAGAACTTTGATATGATTAAAATTCGAATAGAGTCGATATCACAAGAATTCATAGACTCACGATACATGATTCAAATATTTTAATTAGAAAATAATCAAAATAGGAAATAAATTTTAAAGAAAATTGTGAAGTGATAACTGAAGTCAGAAACAGACATTGAAGACTCATTTATAAATATCCATAGCCCTTCTTTCCTCCTCTCCTACAATGGGCCACAGGCTACACACAAACGACACGAAACGGAAATCGAGAGGTACCTCTGGACTATATCTTACAAAAATTGGTTTATCAAATAATTAAATAAAATCCAGTAAATCATTCTCATTTTTATGTAAATTAATTTTATAAGATGTTCCTCCTCCCCTCCAATATGCCAATTATATGACTTACGAGAAACTAAAAGTAAGGTCACGATTCTTAGCTTTCCTACTTAGTCGAAGTCTAAAGCATCTGTCACATTTCGTATCGAATAAAGGTTAGAATCCTGAAAATGTGTGACATTTTGTATTAAACATAAGGTTTTGTATTGAACGTAAGGAGTCCTTGGGCTACTTTAGTGGACTTGACTCTACTAAAAATATCAACTACCGATCTAGGTACTTACAAAGCATAAAGATCCCTAAAAATTACTGCTGGTGATTACCTATAAAAGCTACAACATAAAATAGCTTCTTCATTATATGTTCTCATAAATTATATTATTAAAAAAAAAATGCAATAATAATATAATAATACAATAATTTTATTTAAAATTCTCATGTTAAAACGGCATCAAAAACTTTCTTACACTTTTCAAAAATGGATTGTTCCTATTTTGAAAAATAAAACGGCCCGCATAAAGTTATGAATAATAATTTAACTTAACTTCCAACGTACAAAATTAAGTCGTGAAGTCAGCCGCGTTATTCACAAGAGATTTTTTTGCCCTTCAATGCAACCCAAAAGTCGGTAAATAGCTAACAAAGGGCTCACAATGCTCGAAAGCCAATGTTTGGGCCAAGATAAAAATGTTCGAGCGTCTTTGTGCGTTTGCGCATTGTTCCCAGCCGAGGGTTGTACAAAACCGTTCGGTAGCAGTCGGCGTACTTTCAACTACGTACTTGTTTACGAACAATATTATTTTTATTGCCGTAATTGAGATATTCCATAACAATTGTGCGAGAAACATGTTTAACTTTCTAATTTAACGATTCTCATTTTGTAGCTTTTACGATGTCTGTCCGACGAAAAAAAATATGAAAAGGATCAAAAATGCTGGGAATATCGGCTAGACTCTTTTACTTCATATATTAGTCTAAGCACAGCAACAGCTGATTTAAGATAATATAACTAAGATTTTACTATAAAAAGGATGATTCAATTCACTCATGTAAGTTGATTAATACATGCAATTTTAAAATTATATTTAAATAAATATTTAACCTAATTTTATTTACTCATAAGCTAATGTTAAATTTTATTAATTATTTATTAAAATTTATGAAAAACATAAAAACAACATTGATGTCGTATTTAAATTGGCGGTGAGGTTTCAACGAACAAAACACTGACCATGTAAAGTGAGTTTGTCAAACGAATTTTGACGCACAGCCATATTACATATTATTATGGTACGCTCACACACTTTCGCTGTGTGCAGATAACAAACAAGGGGGTTAGCGATATACCACTCCTTCGTCTAGGAGCTTTTAATCTCACAGAGTAATGCGTCCAGATGCACTGCCATCTGACCTGAATGACCGACCTCCTGTACCGGGTCTGTCGACCCATTATGACTGACAACTATTGTCCCTATTTTTGCTGGTGGAAGGGGGGACGGTTCCCAGCAGTCATGAAAGCTCAATGAGTCCTTCCAGACCCCGCGATAATGCAAGGATAATTTTTGGCTGTCGTGTGTGAGCTGGCCTCCTAGTTAGAGAAGGGGGGGCTAGAGGACCCGGTCTCCTCTGCCAGGATAATAGAAGTTACTTTAAGAAATCTTAAATAACTATCGGGATGCATCCTTCCCATCGGCGGGAAGGGGGGGGGGTATGTCCCCATGTCGCCCACAATCTCAGCTAGACCATCGCCCGACGAGTCTTATAGCAACCGACGCAGCCGCACTGGTCATTTTTGGGATCTCGCGGTATATTATAGTGACAAATACCCCCAGGAAACCACCGCGAGTGCCATCAGTGCCACCTTTGGTGAGGTGTTTCTGAACAACACATCAGGACAACGGCAAGTCAGTTCCCTAAGGGGCCGATACCTACTTAGGGACAGTGCAATGGCTTGAGCTTGCCATCCTCACCCCTTGCCCATTCTCACTTCCTAAATGCGTCGCTTCTACAGTAGACACTTCCCTCAGCACAGAGCGGTAAAAAAAAAACGTACCTACAAGAATAAACCATCAATATCCATAGGTCAGTGGTCAATATCAGAGTTTCACCTGGCCCTTTCACAATTAATTGATAATCTAAATGCCTCCACGGACATAAAGGCCAATAAAATAGAAATGCAATTATAAATAATAGCCTCTACTATTTGAACATATGTCTAACATAATTGCGGGACGGAAACGGCCAGCAACCCTTTACATGAGCATTTAAAAGTTTAAACAATCAGACAGGGTTTAATTGTAGCCAAATGGCGGCACTTCGTACCAACGTCAGCGTTTTACCTGTCACGGGGATTTTGTACTCTGCTATTATCGTCGCACCACTGTGGAAGCCATAGATCACTTGTCAAAGTCATAAGAGATAGCGCCATGCTGCTGTGCAGCCGAATTGGGCCAGCACGACCGGGGAAGAATCTGACTGCTATGCAATCGCGTTTCCTACGGCGCGTGTGAGTCATTGGAGGTGGAAGTGAATGAAGATAACAAAATTGTTAGGATGTCTATGGCCGAAGATGGCTACAAAAAAACAGCAGATTTGATACCTAAAGCGCCGTTAAATTCCCATAAATTATATGAATATCAAAAAGACACAATAATTATAAAAAATATCCTCTTGATAGTCATTTTATTCGACCAAAGCCACGGCGGTTATCTACATCATCAGCGAAACCATTGATTAGTCCAACTTAAGTTATGAATACATAAAAGTTCTTAAATATTAAAAAATATACTAAGCATCTTTACGTAGACAGGTCTATGCTTCCGGTGACAACAAAATATTTCCTGTGGTCAGGTCCATGCTTTAGGTGACAACAAAATATCCCCGTGGTCAGGTCTACGCTTCAGATGACAACAAAATGTATCCGTGGTCAGGTCCACGCTTCAGGTGACAACAGAATGTATCCGTGGTCAGGTCCATGCTTCAGGTGACAACGAAGTCTTATCAAATATATTGCCTGTAGCATAAATCTTATGGTAGTGAATGCAGCGCTAGCTCAGGAATTGTAACAAGTCCACAGACATTCTCCAGACCACTGAAACATATGCGTTAAAACTTTATGATCATGTTCGGCTTACAACTATCGCTAAAACCATAAAATTATTGTCCTAAGACAATTTATTTCAATGAAACTCAGGTAACAATAATACTTAGGTTTCAATGGTTTTTTTTTTAAATTAAAGGGCATAGTTGTCGAACGTTGCCAAAGCTCTCCTTTGTCCATCTTTTTTGGCACAACATTGAAAAGAGTTATTTTTATTGTTTTGCTTTTTGATTTTTAGACAAACTAATAGTACAATTACTTTTCTCTCATTTCAAATAAAATGTAACGTATTACTTAATTTCTAAAGAATATAATTATTCCTGACATAGTTAATGTACGGGACGCCACAGCATCAAAGCTCCAAATCCACTTCTATCAATGTTTCTAAACTCTGCCTCTACACAATACCCCGAGAGCACTCCATAAAGTCGGCAAAAAACACGCCAATGTAACTTCATAATTGGCTACTTGAGTTTTAACGGAATCCTTCCGGTTCCCCTGTAGATCTGATTTATTTTAGAAATGGCATTACGTTTGATATTTTTCTTTTTATGTTTTCTTTTTTAAACTTCTCCTGATACAGGTATATACAATAAAAAATAATAATTATATACTAATAATAATAATATTATATTATTGTATAATTCTAATTTTTTTTTACTGTTCAGGAACGTGATGTGTGGCGCTCCGATCTCGCTGCCTATCGTATTTGGGAACTGTCGTGAAGGTGGTATGTGTAATTTTAAAATACTTTATAATAACATTTTTTATCATTCAATTTATACATTATATTATATAATGAATAAAGTTTAAGTTCATTCATATTTTACTGAATTGTTTATCTCATAGAGATGTTAAGATAAAATGTTTCTATACAGGCTGAATTTAATATAAAAAGGTTATTGGGGTAGGTAAGAAAATGTGAGGAGTCACTGAAAATCAGCGGCGTAAGAAAGTAAAGTGCCTTGACGCCTATTATCCCCGAAGAGCTAGGCAGAGGTGTGCCAGTACATCAACAACTCGTAAGTCCAGTAGATATACTAGCACACCCACGATTAGCCAAGGTACTGAGGCCCATGGCCCCACGAGCGTCGTACGTTGTACATAATAAATCCAATATATTGCTATGGCAATCGCTGAGTTATTTTATTCATAACAGTAATATTGTAATCAATAAAAGTCTTTCTTTCTATAAATATGCTTTTAAATTTTGCCGAAGCACTCAACGGGAGCATTGTTTTATTGTGAAATTCATGCAATATTTGTATGTTAACTAATTGTTAGCTAGTGACAATTAGATTTCAGCGAAAATTAATTACCAGTTCACTATTTACAATAAAACTACTTTTACGGATTCTATCGCGGCTTATTTAATTATTTAACTAGCCCGACGTTTCAGAAGTATTACAACAACCATGGACACGGATGGACTGAGATGAAAGATGGAGCACCGACGTCCTTCAAAATCTGTGGTCTGTGAGCATGCTGAAGTTGACCCCTGCCACTACATTAGATTTGGTAAAGCGAAAATCCTCACTAGGTAGCACCGATTCCTTCCAATGATGGTCCGTGAGGCTATTGAAATTAAAAGAGCATCCAAATATCAATGGAGAAGGTGGCTGGGGTCATCTGCTTGGGACCCAATGGTAAACATAATCAAATCAAAAAGTAAACATAACACCTCAAGACAGCTTGATATAATGAGTATTGTTTGCGTTAATCGGAACAAGTAAAACGTGACCATGGTTGCTGTAAAGCTTCCGAAACGTTGGTCTATTTAAATAATTAAATAAACCGTGATAGCATCATTAAAAATAGTTTTATTGTAATGAGTAACAGTCGCGTAAACTTAATAAGTGAACCATTTACTACATAATATCACTAAAATTCACTAGTTAATGGTAAAATAGAGTGCTTTTAACATCTGGTCTAGATTTCGAACCGGTGATAGACTATAAACATTTACGATGTTCAGTTTTTAAAATAATAATAATAATTTCAAGAATTCTGAACTTTTTGACGACTACCGACGCCCGTGGCGACGGATGGCGACGCACGGATGGCCTGTCGGCATTATTGTCACGCACATGCACAGATGTATTATCAAATATACAATACATGTTCAAACTTAATCCAAATAAATACTATTATTTTATTTAACCGTAGAAAATAAAAATCTGTCGCATTCTAATCTATCTTTATTTCTGTGACGTATTTAAAAATAAAACATGTGTTGTGATTATTTTGGAAGCCACTTCTAAATTTTTATATCTCTTTAAACGATAGCCTCGGGAGTAAAGTATTGTGTAAATAGAGTAAATCCGGTAATCGCCGAAGGCACTTACTTTTTAATGTCGGTAATGTCCTTAAACACTGAAGGGTGCACACAGGAAGTGCAATTTTAACACAAAACTTAATGCGTTGTGTTCACAATAGTTGTTAGCCAAAGCTATTGTTACTTAGGATGCAGCTCTTTGATTAGTTCAAACAAGCAGTCAGTATTTTTTTTTGTATATGGGGCCAACGAGAAATCTATTGAGTTAAAGAGTTTGGCAATTTTCGGCTTACATAAAAATAAGCTTTACTTAAGAATAATAATGATAGCCTCTGACTTTGTAGTAATTTTCTACGCGCCGTGCCTATTGTATCCCTAGCGATAGCATAGCTGTCACTCTACGGTGGTATCATGTGAGCAAGTGGTAGCTCCACGGTCGCGCTGGCCCAATTCCCCTGCAATAAGCCACTACCACTTATTAACATTTCGACAGGTAACCACGACTATTCTATATTTATGTTAGGTAGGTCTAATCTACAGTAGACTGGAAACAAACATCTATCTCACGTGTCTGTCAGAGGTTTACCATGCTGTATTGCAGTCGAATTTGGAGAATACGATAGGGGAGATCTATTGCTCACAAGATACGATCTTAAAGTCTCGGCTATGTGGTCGCGCTTCGTGCGGCTTGTGAGTATCTAGTAGGCCAAGACAATACTTCTGCATAGATATTATATTGATATCAATAGACGTTGATAGTCAGCAAAAGGCTCCGTCTGCTCGTTTGTTCCCACACTAGGATATGAGAGACCTCTAGTACTGGGGAATGCATGCAAACACGGTGTCTATGACTACTCGTCCTACACATTTATAATATTATTACAAATTATTTTCAAAATAAAATGAAAGCAGATAAGAACGTAACTCGCAAAATATTATTAGTCGCATAAAATAAGAACCTATCGAAAAAATGTGACGGTATAAATCAAAATAATCAAAGGCGAGCGCAGTGTTAAATTCCATGGAGTGGTGTTGGAGGGGCTAGAGAGGGAGCGGGGAGGGGTTGGTGGGTGAGTGGGACTCATTACTGGCACGTGACGAGTCTCACCGCGCGCACTCGACCCCACTGCTACATTTAGCAATGAGTTATTGAGTGAGCTCATGTGTTCGGCCGTCAACGCGAAACGCCCATGAAAATAATGGACATAAATGTGTGTATTGTATGTTAATGTGCGGAGTGACGATGATGACTTTGGCTGTAAATATTCGCATAGACAGTCCACTTTATTGCGCAACCTTCGATATCAACCTAGGTCAACAATATTGCACATTTTGTAATCTTATTTTATACCATATAATTGATCGGAAAAGGGGGGCCTCCATTGTTATAGGTTACGAGTTTCTTTTAACAATAAATCAAAAAAAAATCCATATCCGCATTCAGGGTTCCGTAGTTCCGTAATGTAAATGTCGAAGGCCTCATATATGACGTTACATGCTTGAAGGCGGTATAAATGATGTCTCTATATTCTGCCCAATAGTTAGTGTAATGTGCCTGTCTTGGCACCGACTTATAGCATATCATGTAATTTTTCAAAATCAACGGTATGCACACATGCATGTAAACATGCACGCATGCGCGCGCACGTTGTACACACTAGTACCCACATGTGTGTGCGTTCGTGTTGTGTGTGTGCACTTTCACACCAACTCCATGATAGTAACGTATGTAGTAGAATATTGAAAAAAATATATTTTCAGGGGTCCATAGCGACCATAACTCATAAATACAGTCGACACCAAAATATATTTTCGGGGGTCCATAGCGACCATAACTCATAAATACAGTCGACACCAAAATTGACAGAGTGAGCAAGATATAAAAGAATTAAGAGAATATTTCATCATCGTCATGATTTTTTCCATTGGATTTCTTTTACGGCCCTGAATCTGCTCTCACCTGCTGGATCGGTAATAGTAAAATTCACACATGTGCTCGTCTGGCTTACTTTACGTTTACTATTGTTGTCGTGACCGGAGCGTGATCTGAGGTCCCTCATCCCCTTCCTGCCTCTGCGAGCTCGCGCCCGAAAAGTGGTCTCGGTGCTGACGTGAATGTTCGGCTCATAGAGGGAATCGCGATCGTGATTTAATATTAACTTACTTAAAATATTTTATGGAACAGGCAGGTATACAAAACTTAAAAAAGGAGTCCCTCTTAATCTCATAATTTAAGGAGTGTTAGATTAAAAAAAAGGCATTCAATATAAAACTCACCAAAAACTACGAAAACTGGTATAAAGTCGTTCATTGTACTTATGATAGATACATGGTCACAAATACTTTGATAATTGCATAAAATAATTCGGCAGCTGTACATTTCTAATATTATAAAAAAGAAAGTTTTATAAGTATGTTTGTTGTCTTTGACACAAAAACTGTTGAATGGATTTTGATGAAATGCAAGTAATATAGATTACAAATTAGAATAATATAAACAAAAATAGGAACCAAATTTTTATGGAATAAAATATTCTTTTTATATTATTCTAACTTGTAATCTATATTTCATGCAAAATTGAATTTTTTTGGATGAATCCAAATCCATTCAGTAGCTTTAGGGGAAAACACGACACAGAGGTACATCTTATTATAAACATATTTTGTATAGTGTTGTGGACGAATACAAAAATGTTTTTTGCTGTTGTAAACAGTTTTTTGGTAGACAGACACTTTGCCTGTGTTATACTTTAACTGCATACATAGGCGGCCGCGAACCATACGAAGTTCTGAATCGCTCTTGGTCGATATATTTATTTGAAGAAAAAAAAAACGAACAAAATATTGACATAGAATTTGTCATTGAAATTCACATAGGAGATACTTAGGTAAATCTAATAATAATACTATTTATTTAATTATACTATATGTATTATCTATGGCCCTAAAATTGACAATTCCCAATAACATCTTTTCCTTTTAAAATATTACCGAATTATCAAATGCAAACGGTAGCATTGTTGCGCGTTGATTGATGGTGCAATACACCGTCAAATTACCCTCTAAACGCGACTTCGGCAAAACGCGACCGTTTTTCCAACTGTGTGTTCTAATTGAATCATATGTGATTTATTATTGGCCTGATGATGTATCATTCTTTCAACAGCAGCCGTGGCTCGCCCCATCGGCTTGCGGCGCGTATCATTTCAAATATTCCACGTTCACGCATTTTAACACTGCCCATTTTAGGCTCCCTTTCTTTTTTATTAAACGCTACAATTGACACGAGTTTTTCGATATGTTAAACGATTTTTCGTGTCGAGTGTACATTCTTTGTTTTCATTTGCCAAATGATATTTTATGATTTTACCGGCCTGAAGAACGAGCAGTTAGTGTTTTACAAAGGAATCTAGAATGGGGATCGGCGACCGCCATTTTTTTACTCTAACAACACTTTGTACTTAAGTTTGATAATATGAAATTCATTGAAATCTCCATATTGTGTTGAAGAGATAGATAAAATGGTTTTTATACCTATCAATCAAACAGAGAGGTGTAGAAATGGAGGGTAATGGGGCCTTCGCCCCGCAGTGGGACACACGGGGTCAAAATAATAAATAATAATATCGTTCAAATAAACAAAGTGGCGTGGTAAGGGATAAGAGGAGCCTTTGCCCAGCCGTGGGACACACTAGGCTATTAATGACAAATAGATATCAATTAAAAGGTTTTTTCTTTTTTCCCCGGTTTTATTTTACTTTTCAGTGTCTTGGTTTTATTTCCAACCGGCACAGCTACACCACATCAAGAACTATTGAGTTTTCATCTCTAAGGCCTGTCGCATCAAGTTCAGAACACAAAAGGCAGTACAACAACGTGTGCGCCAGGTGGAAACTGCTTTAGCTGATGGAAGCTTGATGAGAGTGACGCACTATCGGCCTAACACGCTTTTTCAAAGATTAGGGAGGTTTTGAATAACTTTCTTTAGCACATTTTGTACCGATGCAAAGGGGTTATAGGTTTGTTGTCTATGCTTGGCATGTCTGTACCATGTATGAGATGAAATAAAAAAGTTGTTTTATGAAGTATATTTTATTTTTCGGAGGGACCTAATACCATGTGGGCGTACCATATAGTGATTATTTTTGGGATCAAAAAGGGGGGAAGCGGTCGCCCTCCCCACTCTAGTGGGACGGCGCGCGCACGATGCCGTTTGAGCTGCGGTGTCGTAGATAAGCATAATTGAGCTCGTTTAATGTTTGGCTTACCTGAGGAGGCCGGCCTCCTTGCCCCCCCCCTCTGACGGAGGGGGTCGATTTGCGCTACAAATCGGCAAAAGCCGTATTCTTAATTTATTTATTATTAGAGCTCGCTAAGGTCGCGTTATTTTATTTCTATCAATCTAAGCTCTCGACTTACGGATTCGAACACGGGCTCGTTTCCATAAGCGGTGTATGAGTTTGACATTCTGTCATTGTCATTGTCATTTGACATTCTGTCATACGTTATAACTGTGTCACATATGTAAGATTTCATTGCTCGACCGGTACGAGCGGTGTATATCGTATTGGTTCTAGCAGGAAAAATGCATTTACGCACCATCCAGCCGACCCAAGGGGGCCTGAAGTGTGTCGGGCTCAACTCGTGAAGCGATAGCTACTACCGACTAAGAACTGCTATTCGTTAGTTGGACCTATTGGCATTTTACTGCGGGAGCGTGTCTTGGTGTGTCTTTGTTTGTGTTCTTGGACGGACTTTGCTAATGCTATCGCGATCGCGTCGTCGGCGTCGTGCAATACGTGCTTCGGCCGACGGTAACGAGAGCCGGTTAATAACGTCGGGTCGTATTCTGACGTTTGAATGATTAACTTAGTTTTGTGATTAAGGGCACGGTCAAAGAACTTTTGAGACAGCTCTTTGAAGTGTCCTTTTATCGAGGTCAATTGAAAGTCACAAAGTAGGTCGATGTTTCGGAAATTCCACGGGCATCCAGTAGCCATGCGTAAGAATCTATTTTGCATTTTCTGCAAACGTTCTATTTGGGTAGGGGATATGGGCGCGAATGCTGCACTGCAATATGACAAGATCGGTCGAATGCAGGTAATATACAAAGTGAGCTTATGTCTATACGCCATTTTGCCCTTTTTTGTTTATGAGAGGATAAAGTTTAAAAAGGACATATAGTGCCTTTTTCAGAACGTTATCTATGTGATTTATATAAAGTATATTATTCCCATCGACGTTATACACCTAATCCATAGACGCCCAAAGACATCGGTCAAATTGCGCTTATATGTGAGGCCGAGCTCGAAATGTGCTTTAGTATCGTCCAGTTTCGTGACGCGTCATCATTATCTAATTGTGCAAAGACCTCCTACTAACTCAAGTGTATAAATTTCTAAAAATAATTTATTTAGAACTCAACTTACTCTGGAAAATATGACAGTCTTTTATCATTCCTTCCCTTTCTTTCAAATGTAATTAATTATTGCTATTCTTGTCATTGACAATTGTGACGTATAAACAGTGCTGTATCGCAATATGCAACGTGATTTATCGATAAACAGAAAAACTAAAGAAACATGTAAATAACTGTATTTTATATGCAAAAGTTATACTTGAATAAATTATTGTATTACAGGTTAGTGACCTCACCTACATGCAATAAAATTAAGTTATTGTTGCTTACATTAAAATTAAAAATATTTTGTTTATTTTTTAACAATTTATGTACACACAACACGTATTAACTAAAGGGAAACATTAATTGCAAGGTAAAACAAACATTAAGTACAAAGGTACAGCTTTCTCCATTGAGAAATCTCTTCCGGTAGACCTGTTACTGGAGAAGTTGAGAAACTACGGCCATAGTAGGCCTAGGCAATATATGAGGTCGAAGTTATAAATATAATACATAATACATAATAAACAGTCATAATATATACTTTGTTATATAGGGAATAAATAATCACAAAAGAATACAAAGTATTTTAACATAAATATGGTAAAACAGTATTAACTAAATATTTTTTTTATCTTAATTTTTCGCTTTATTTTACTGCAAAACTATAAAACTACTATTACAGACGGTGGACTTTTACGGATTTTATGGCGGTTTATTTGAATATTTATCTAGCCCGACGTTTCAGAAGCTTTACAGCAACCATGGTCACGGGTGGACTGATTGATATTGATACTGCAAAGCTTTATTTTGTACCAAACCAAATGCTATTACAAAAGTTTACTAATAAATTAAAAACATAAATAACATATTAATCATCATTGAGAAAATGCTCTTTTCCTCGTTTTTTTAAGTGTTTGTTGGAATAATGAATCTTTGGTGGCAAGGAGTTCCAGAGTTAAGTGAAGGAGTAAGGAAAGAAATCGTTTCTGTGGGCAAATAGTAAATAGGGAAGTGAACCTTACGATTGAATTCATTAATGTAGGCATTTAAGGGGAGAGTTGAGTAAAAGAGCACATCTTATTAGTTCTTTGCGGTATCAGTGTAGTATAACCCAGTAAATACTCATCAAACATCATACAATATACTATCGACAAAAACTACCTACATTTCCCATCACTAGTAACGAGAAGCTGGCTGGTCATATTGCATTCTTTTACGTCTTCCCTTCCCTACGTACCTCAGCGACTTATCTGAAACGTTTTACGTAGAAATTATGACATGCGACGTCTGTGTAGATTATAACTTCGATGATTTTTCCACTATGTGAATGTTTAGGGTTGACATCTTGATGGTCTCATTCGTGTTTTGATAAAAACATCATTAATTCGTTTTCAGTACTAAGAAACATTCTATTGTTTAGGCTGTGTGAATCGACCTACCTGTCCGTAAATCCCCACGTGGGTTGGTGTCAGTTTTGGTTTTTTTCCCGGTAAAAGAGGCCTCAAACATACTCAGCCACCCGAATCCCCCGGTCATATTGCCCATGAGAGAAACGTTTACGTTAGTAACGAGGCCATCTCAGCTATCGCGCGCGAGCTTCCCCCAACGTCAGGTTGGGGGAGGACGGACGTCTCGGTCCCTCTGGCCGTGATAGTAATAGTTAAGTTGTAATTTAAATAAAAAGTATACTCTTTATACTATTTCCACAAATTTATTGATTTAAAATATATATTACGACCGGTTTCGAGTCATTCATCATCTGTAAATGGTATACTTTTAATATAACTTATGAATTTTCATCAAGAAGTGACAATACGGAGTGTATTGTACAACTATATAGTTAAGTTGGCTGTTACAAGCACTCTCATATCGGGATGCATCTCTTCTATCTGCGGGAGAGAGGGGGTCGGTCCCTCTTACGAACCCGAACCTAGTCTCGTCGCTAGAAGAAGTCCAAAAAAATACTCAGGTTACCAATAAAGCACCAGTCACTGCACCCGAAGGCACTGAATACCTACTAAACCACCAAGGGAGTCCTCGTCCGCTTCAGGGCAGAGCCCGGAAACGTATTTTTTAAATTATAGGGTTATACGAGCAATTTGAGACCTTCTACAGCTACCGATGCACATGAACAACTTTTAATTACTACGCCAAGGCATTGCTCTCCCTTACTCCTTCCCCCCAATTGGCCAACAGCTACACAAAATGCGACACCGTAGATGTCAGTTAACGCCAATATCGTGTGTGGCAACATATATCTAGACTAGGGCTTTAGCCAAAAAGTTATTGTTATTATTTTTATTTTGAGCCTAAACTTATCCACAACAGGGTCTATATCTAAATTATAGAACGTGTAAACCGCGCCACTCGCGGGCGTGTCTCTACCGAGGGTTGTCGCAAGTAACAATGGCGCTACGTTTCCGCACCGCCGGCCACCAACAACAACGACGTGCAAGCACACCCCTAACACCACCGCTGGTGATTATTCTACTGAATATAACATGTGCTGAATGCACGAGAACAATCATTGCCAGCATTTTTTTTTGTGTAGAAGGCAATCAAATGGGAACTCAACGTACGCACAACACTTTGATAAATTATAGATCTTACTGTAAAATCTAAGGGCAAAAATTAAAAAGTAATTGCTATGTATAACTTTTTTTTTCATTATTTGTTAATTATTGTATGTAAAATGGGGTTGACTTATTTAATAAAGTAAACTGTGCTAAGATCATTTTGTGTAACTCTGTATAAAGCATCGATGTTGTATTAATTACATCCTCCTATGCATCGGAATTGGGCTGGCACGACCGGGGAGGTAGCTCTTGCTCATTTGATACCGCGCTATAGTGACACCTATGGTGTCGCGTTTCGTACGGTTGAAAAGGAGGGCGACGTTTCGGCATAGTTGTGCTGATGTTCTTGGGCGTCAGTAATCGTTGAAAGGCCCCGATTTCTCGTTTCTCCCCATATACTATAAAAAATTGCTCGCACTTACACCAAATTACATATTTTGAGTTAAATTACAGTAAAAAGTTAGTGAGTTAAAATACAGTACAATTGTTTTTCTCTGTAAAAACCATAGTTACTACACTTGTTAAGAATATTAATATTATAACAATTACAAAATAAAGCAAGGATCTACTTTTTTAAGGATTCTTTTTCATACTTATCATATAAATCAAAATAACATTTCCACCCCTTTCAAATTATGTTTTAAATTTTGTTAAATAACTCATAATAGAATGTAAATGTGTGTGTGCTTATGTACACGCTATATATCTTTGACGTGACAAGATAAAAAGTTTTTTATCTCTTTCTGATGACAATGAGTCTTCATTTTTCTGTAACGTGCCGAAAGAAGTATAACTTCGGAAACGTACTAACACTATTTAATAATACGTCTAAAAATAGCTACTTTCTTCTAGTTCCTTAGAAATATTTCAAATCATTTCACATTACGTCTACATTGTATTATACTGCAATGCAACATATTGGGCAAGCACGACCGGGAAAGTACCTCTCGAGCCCACGATACCGGCGTGAAGTCACACGGGTTCGCGTTACGTGCGTTTTATGAGGGCGAGAAGGAGGGCAACGCAACAGTATTGTAAATATGTGGATGTTCCAGGGCGTCGGTAGACAGAGATGTGCACCGATATCTTCTTTGTCCACCTAAAATATAAAAAAATGTATGTACCAATATAAGATAAAAGAAAACAACGCTGTTCTAAAATTAACTTTCTTCACTTACCAAGTGATCGCTTGCCTCTCCCCGCCCCCTCGCCATCTAAAGAAAGCTCAAAAACGAAAAGCCAACCACAACGATACGGACGAGGTAAAGATTGTATATTGTTACAACGCCATAACCATAGAAAATAAACAAAAATAGGCTTCACGAAATCAAAGAAAATTAATTAAGCACGCGTTTAGGTAGAGTCAGAGTAAAAAGTCGTATATTTGGATGTGATCTAGTTGACTGCCATTGATCTAGTGTCGAGCATGTTCTTCCACAGTCGTGAGGTCCTGGGTTCAACTACCGGGTCGGATAGCCGGGAGGTTGACTCGGAGATCACGTAAAGCCGTCGGTCCCGCGCCTGATTTCTCTCCGGTCGTGTCGTATTGCCGTCCAATCGGACTAGGATAAATAAGGGAACACGGAGTGCACTTGGCCCTACGCACTTACTTGTGCACTTTAACATGTCCTGCCCAGTTGTGTAGTCTCTATGTATCCGCATCGCACGAAACGCGTCATAATATCAATAAATTATATTTTAAAAAAATCGAATTAAATTAAACTTGTAATTTTTTAATGCATAATTTGTTGCTTAATGAAGCAGTGCCATTAGGTGCGAGTCTATCTGCTAATGCTAATGAATATCTGTGGAACCAAAGAATGTGCACATACATTGTAGGTACTTCTTCACCACATTGCCCCAATATATGAGTCATACAAAGCGCACGAAAACGATACCTCACGTTAGTAATACTTGTTTAATAATAACTTTAATCCCGGCTGTGACCTTAGATGCTAACTGTACATATAATACGTTTGTATCAGCCCTAGCGTGCGTAGCGTGACGCGACGCCCCGGCGCGACGTCGCGCGTCCGCAGCGTGACACGGGCGACGCCTTTGAGCTCCGATTTTGTCCCGCCCGCCCTTAATTATCTTGATTAGAATGTTCTTAACACCTACGCGTCGACGTGAATTATATCTATGTGTAGGATTTTATATCTGGCGACCAGCCCTATTTTGCACGGGTTCGTTCTACTAACATTATTCATGATAATCTTTGTGAATTTGTTATTTTTCACGTAAAAATTACTTTACGAATTCGGTTTAAATCAGAACATATCTACATTGCTGTGAATAGTAATAGTACAACTCAGTGAAAGCTAGTAACAAAATTAGACGACCGGCTGGCTCCGTTGGTAACGTGACGGTTAGTCCGCGTGTTACGCCACCTACGTTTGTATGTTAATTTCTATAATAAAAACATTAAATATATAAAATTTATAACAATATTAAATATATCTCCATTGTCTAGTACCTGTAACACAAGTCCTTACGGTACTTACCACTAGTCCTGTGCTAAGTACCGTAAGGACTTGCGTTACAGGTACTAGAAAACTGAAATGAATTTATGATTTTGATAAACTCAATAAATCATATATATTTAAGTTTCCTTTTTATTATAGAAATACATGCAATACATATATAAGCATCCATAACTTAGGCGGGATTCGTACCGCAACCTCTGGCGTAACACGCGAACTAACCGCCACGTTACAAACTGAGCCCGCCGGTCGTCAAATAGATATCAAATAGTGGCTACGAGCTGTCCCCTGTTTATATACGGATATGTACGTTATACCTGTCCATAAAATAGCTCGTAATAGTGGGCAATTATATCTAGTGGGGCTGGCGGGTAATGTGTCGTGACCACGCGCCGCGCTCCACCGCCCGCCGGGTCGGCAGGGACACCTCACTTCATATACTCTAGGTACATATACACACAAGTGACATGGGTAGAGAGGTTCCAAAACTTTATAACGTGTGGAAACCGAATCACAATTTTTTTATAATGTTTAAAATTAAAGAGACATTCTTTTTTATCGGTTCTACATTGTGCTATTTTATTATCATTTATTTAATAAAAGTAGATGTGACATTTTATCGTTTTCAATTATTTTACATTGTTCAATTGTGTTATTTTTTTTATTTATCTCGTTATTTAGTGGATAATACAATTATTACTATTCACCAATTTATTTATGGAACATAACAAACAACACTAATACGCGAGCACACTCATTTAGAATTAGAATTAGAAGTACTTTATTGAGTATATTAAAATGATATTACATTAGCAATTAACAAACAGTGGAACTTATTCTTCAGCAGCAACTTAATTAACTAAGAGTGATACACGAGATATAAGGCACATAATTTAGAACATTAAGGGCGGCCTATACTCTACCTGCACCTGTTTAAATTTAATAAAAGGTTTTGTAATTATATTAGATTCTTAAAAATAACTTGGGGTTAAATATGCGCCGGAAAATGTACAACAGTGTACCCTAATAGCCTACATACACTAGTAACGGGATGATTTTATGTGGTCCCTCAATTAAAATAATAATAACTCATATTATTTTACAGAAGAGGCAAAAGGATGAGAGGAAGACTTGAAAAAGATGGGAGGATGATGTTGGAGAAGTGGCGGGCACAATAGTGGCGCATCATCAGAATGGAAAATGTTCGAGGAGCGTTTGCCAAGTAGCAAATAGATCTACGGAACATTGATGGGGATAATTAGAATAAGTTATTAGCTAGGAAGAAACTATTAATAATAATAGGTAGCGTTGTGGAACTTAACTAAATTAAATTTAGTTATTAAAATAAATTTAGGGCACTATACCATAAAACAATGACGTCCTAGACGAATTCCGATCACGAGGGCTATGTCTATAGAGAGTAGGCAACTGCGCAGGCACAAGTAGGGATTTCACTTTTCCCTCATTCTCATTTTATAGGGACGACCGGAGAGAAATCAGTCTTAACGTGCTCTTCGAGGCACGGGGCTGTAGCACCACCTGCTGCCTGACTTCGGACTGTTATTAGAAATTGAAAAAATCCAATAACACTTTGGCCCGACCCGGAACTCGAACCCAGAACATCACGACTGTGGATGAACGTGCTTACCACTAGACCACGAGGCGGACAAAAAAGTAATACCATAAAAGTGATTGATATCTGCACTGTGTAATGGTGCAATAAAAACATAATAAAGACATAAAGCATCTCCTGTGGCTAACCTAATGATAGCGTTTACTCTGATACACTAAACAAATAAAACGCGCCGTCTATAATACCCACCGCACACTATATACCTTTTTTTCACGGAGCAAACAAATAGCTGGGACAGGTTTAACTCAATCAAACTTAACACATGTTTGTCAGCGAAGATAATGCCTGTGAGAGGCAAGGGAACATTGCGTGTCTGCAGACCCTGAGTAGAACTTATCGCTGATTTTTATGAATGCACTTCTAACCTAATGAATTCTGTCTTTGAACCTTCGTGTCATCAAGGAATACATTTAAATGGACATTCTCGTAAAATTAATGTTTCCTGACTTCAAAGCGATCATCACTAACTAAACTCTATTAAACCCAAAAAAGGTGCTCAAGGAAAAGCTGCTTCCAAAGCAGAAAATGTAATGAATGAAAAACCTCAAAACTCCACTCAGAACAGTGCTTTATTAGTGACGAAGCAATGTACGTCGCATGGCTCTAAATGTACCTGAGCATAATCTTCACACCGCCTGCATAAACCACTCCCTGTAAATTCTAAACAATTAAAGAAAATGAATAATATAAATGAAATATATTCCAATAATAATTATACTCAAATACAGAAAGTTCTCTATGATAGTTGTCTATAGTGTGTGTCGGGTTGAACTTTAACAGGTGGAATGGTGTTTTTTAGACAAGCGTCAGTTGGTCCACACCTAACCGTAACAATTAACTGCGAGCAACCTGCCGCTAACATTAATTAAACGCATTATATAATTTCTCTACCATAAGATGCATCCTTTTGTTTTAAATTTAAACTATTATCATAAATAGGGATGTCTGTTGGACTTGGTAATTAAAGTTTGAACATATGTCGTAAGCACTTGCGAGAAGATTATTTCCTTGTAAATAAATGAATATCGCTACTAAGGATAATAATTTAAATGAATATATTATTGGTTATTATATACTAAAAGACTGGCGGTCATTGGTCCCAAATTAGTTCACTCGTAGTACGAAGTACCTTCTAGAACCATTGCAAATGCCGTCAGTGCTAAGCAACGGGCACCATCACTGGGCAACCGGATTAACTTCGGGACCGTGTAATGGAATGAGGATTCGCCCGATGTGCCAGGATTCACTCTAGGCTATTGAGTCCCACCACCCAGACAGGGCTTGAACCATGCTGAGGTCGGGCAGATTTGTGCAATAAAAGGATAAACATGTCACCAAAGTGGCAAAATTGCATTTGTTAGTTAAAATAAATAGAAATACCAAAATTCTATATTTAAAAAAAAATTGCCAGACAAACATTCTATTTTATCATCACATTCACCTCATAATCGTATTTGTCCTCGTTATTTTGAATCGACTCCCTAAAACAATCGATGTTTAAAATCCTCGAAAAGTTTTGCTTTCATATACGGAGGACTCGTAAATAAGTATTTGAAAGAATCGTTCAATGTATCGGAAGCGTTGTCGTGGCACGCCGACATCGAACCGCTCGGAGTATTTCGTATAGTCCAGAGGCGGATCACTAAAAAAATTACCTGCACTAAACCTTTACTAATGTCTATAACAAATTCACTGAAAATAGTTTCACTGTTATGAATTATTGAAATACCTGATTATTAATAGGTACGGATTTACCATTTGTTTCATTATAAATATATAAAAATATCACTAGTACCCGATGTGTAAATATTCTGTTGATTTTTCTATTATAATTACTGTGTACTTAAATATTTATTTAACTGTTATTTTAGCAAACGTAGCTATCTACTGACTTATACAAAGATGACACATGTCAGAGTAATTCATAATTATATTAACTTATATATAAAGTACGTTTATTTAAATGTATCTACATACCTAAGAATAGTTAAAAAAGGAATTCCGTTCGCAGCTCTTGTACTACAGGCATGCAGAGTCAGCGTGTGATCCTATCAGTGGCGTCAATTGCGCGTGCCAAATACCACTTCCTCCCTCCCCCCGCATCCTCCTCCCGGGAGGAAACGAACGTCTTATCACAAGGCGGCCTGATTGAACACTTCCGCTGATCACGTGAAACGATTCCGTGAGATCAGCTGTTGGGTTCAAATTTTATTTTATTTAAGTGAAAAGTTGTAGTAAACAAGCATGTAGTTGAAATGAAATTGTTTAAAAGTAAATAATGGGAGTCTTGATACTATAAAAAAGTGTAACGCGTACACGAAGGATTTCGACGGACGAATCATGATTTGTGCAGATGTGCCCGGTGGCGCATTATAGGTTGGAGTAACGGTAGGAAATCCCTTGTCCAAACGAGCAATCAGAGTCTTTCGACGACTTCCGACGTCGACCGATTGTCGTACACATGCGTTACCTTCCATTCATCTTCCACATAACGGGCCACAGGAAACTCACCAACCGCACGAAACCCAAGAGCATGGATGTCGCTTTACGGTATTGACATGTTAGTGCGCGGTACCACCCTACCTTACCTACAAAGCAGTATGACTACATTTCAGTACATGCATCACTTTGCCCTGTCCTATGTATGTTATTGATTGTGTGGATGTTTTCAACTTTATTGCAAGATGTTTTTAGGCGAGTAAAATCGATTTTTGTTTCCGCTAAGTACTACAAATTATGCTAGTTTAGTATAAACCAGATCCAATAAACCTTTTTGGAATAAAATAATTTTTATCCAAAAAAGGTTATTTGGTTTTGCGTTATTTCATATTGGAGATTCCAATCTGCGCCAAACATTATACAAATCTGTTCAGTAATCATTGTTTAAAATCAACATACAAACTCATTGGCAATACCAGTATGATACTATACTTTAAGATATATGTATCTGTTAAATCTTACTATATAAATAAAAGTAAAGGCACTGCCTATGAATAGTTACACTGTGGTAAAACCCCCAATTTCAAGTGAGGCCATAACTTCAAAATGTCCGTAGCGAAAATAGTGATAATATTATTTTTGCGCTTTTTTCGCAGACCCATCTCTGCATGTTTGGAATGTTAAGGGAAATTATTTAACCTATTCAAATAATTGAACAATTACAATTTACATTAGTGTTTTTAATTGAAATTACAGACGAGAACATTACCATGACACCAAGTCCTGAAATGTTGGCAGGACAACGTCTGCCGGGACAGCCCATAACTTCAGCGTAACTGTGTCGAAAATGATGAAATTTTGTTTATACGTTTTTTGCACAGGGGCAAGGTTTGTATACAGAAA
>JAFELO010000386.1:510476-534652 GCA_017140195.1 Eumaeus atala | reverse complement strand
ACGTTACACGTTAGCATGACAGCAACCTGTTATGACGGGACGTCTGTCGAGACAGCTAGTAAGTAATACGAAAAGTATAAAAAATCAAGAAAATAATTTCCATTATATGAAAAATTCCCAAAAGAATCCCACAAGTTAGCATAACGTCGGAGCCAATGTAGTGAAGTGGCAATATTGAGAGGTAGAGACTGACAAAGTTGTTTTATCAGTAGCGATAACGCGGATCCCATTACTGGGAGCGTCTGCCCGCGACCCGCGCCTCCCCCAGGGTACATTGAGGTACGCGAGTCGTTAAAGAAGCACATTCAATCTGTTTAGAAAATATAACATGTTCTTTGTATGCGTACGGCTTTTTAAGTAGAAAGACTAGACCGCGAAAAAATATATGGACTTGAATACCATTCCCGGGCTAGTAAACAATAATAATAAGATTAGGTCCTTACATGTGAAATTAGCGTTTTTCGTAGTGGCTACTTTAATCACGAACTTCTCTTTGGTAAGGAATTCTAAATACAATTTGTATTTGTGCTTCGATGACCGTCATGCATTTGTTTTTTTCTGTTTGTGTCACTCATTTTACAAACTTGAAAACTTAAAATATCGCATTATTTACGAGCACGAGTTCCGCCGTGGCACTAGTGCTGCTGAAATGTCAAAAAAGGTGATTGATGTGGTGATCATGTTGCAAAAGAAAACACAGTTCGTTTTTGGTTCCTACGTTTTCATTCTGGAAATTTCTACCTGCAGAACAAGCTCCGTGGGTGGTCTGAGAGCCAAGTTGATAATGAAGAGTTGAAGGTTATTGTAGAAGCGGATCCATTGCAAACCACGCCCAAGTTAGCTGCAGGGTGCGGTGCTAGTAATAAAACTGTTATAATTCACTTGAAGCAAATTGGGAAGATTGAAAAGCTTGAAAGGTGGGTACCCCACGAATTGACTGAAGTAAACCGGCAAACGCGCGTCGACTGCCGCTTTACATTAATAAACCGGCACAACATTGAAGGTATAGTAAACCGAAACCTGTGATGAGGAATGGATTCTTTACGATAATCGGAAGCGCTCAGCGCAATGGATCCTGGCCAGCCAGACAATTCCTTCCCCAAGAGAAACTAACCCCAAAAAAATATTTGCTTGCGTCTGGTGGACTAGCGCCAGTATTGTTCATTACATTTTTCTCAAATCTGGCATGACTATTACGGCTGATGTTTATCGTCAGCAATTGTAAACCATGAATGGAAAGGCTAGCGGCTAAACAACCTGGCCTGGTCAAACTCTCCACGCCACTGCTACTTCACGACAACGTTGGACCACACACTGTGCCACCGACGGCTACCAAATTAGAAGAGCTACAATTGGAAAGTCTAAGGCATCCTCCGTACTTCACGGGCCTTGCTCCAACAGATTACCATTTTTTTTTTCGAAATCTGGATAGTTATCCAGATTCTTACAAGGGAAAGTATTCAACTCCAAAGGGGCTGTCCAAATTGCCTTCAAAGAGTTTATCGATTCCCGTTCCACTGGTTTCTTTATAGAAGGGATCAATGAAATACCTATGAGATGGGAAAAGTGCATAGAAAACAATGACTCATACTTTGATTAATTTAATATATTATATTTAAATATATAAAGAGCTAATGTCTGTGGACTTATCAAACCACGTTAGTTTAATGCCGTGCTGAGTACCGTAAGGGCTTCTGTCTCAGGCACTAGGCACATTTAATGTTAAAAGTTTAAGGAATTGTGCAAATTTATAATTTTATTGCTGTCGTCCAATAAGGAACCCGATAGAAGGATTCAGTTTGGTTGGGCAGCATTCCGGAAGCTTCGTCACATTCTCACGTCGCGTATACCGCAGAATACCGCTTGAAACAAAAGTCTTCAACCAATGCGTTCTTCCCGTGATGACCTACGGGGCCGAGACATGGCCTCTTAATTTAGGACTGGTTCGCAAGTTTGCGGTAGTTCAACGGGACATTTAACGTGCCATGTTGGGTGTTTCTCTATCCAACAGAGTTCGTAAGAAGTCATAGGCAGAGAACTGAAGTGACAATGAGCTGATCACACACTCAGAATAACAGACGGCAGATGGGACAGTAAGGTTTTGGAGTGGAGGCTGCGTTTAGGAAAACTTAGTGTTGGTCCACCGTTCAACTGGTGGTAAGACGATCTCCGTGCAATAGCCGGTCCGGGATGGATGCGAGTAGCAGGAGATCGGTCGTCTTGGCGTTCATTGAGAGAGGCCTATGTCCAGCAGTGGACCGATAAGGGCTGATAATGATAAATTATGATGATAATTTTATTATAGAAATACTTATAAAACAAAGATAAACATCCGCGACCTTGGCGGCATTTGAAACCGCGCTGGCATTCATTATACAATCACGGATGCTTTAGAGTCGTTGCATTATAAAGCCGTGCACCTTGTATTTTTCCAAATTATGTTTATATAACTTACTTTGTATACGTGTAAGGTGTGCAAGAGGTCCTTTAACTTTAGAAATAATCGTTCTTAAGGAGTAAACTCCGGTCTCACGTTACCTACACTCAGTTTCCGTTTTTTAATCTAGGCGCAGTGTAGTTTCACCAAACTAAAAAAAAATGGCAGGCAATAAAGTGCAGACAAAGTGAGGACTATCAATATTTGATAGGTATAGACAGTGGCCGACCGCCACAAACAGAAGCCACCGGCTACAAAATAAACAACGCGCCGAGTGCAGCGGAGCTAAACCGATACAGTCCGGACTCGTCAAACTTTTTGAATACGTCCGAGGACTGAGCGAAGGTGTGTTCGTGTTTCGTGATCCGCTATTGCGAGATTTCTTTTTTATAAAATAGGGGTAACGAATAGTCGGAGGCTTTT
Source organism: Eumaeus atala (assembly GCA_017140195.1). Lineage (NCBI taxonomy): Eukaryota > Metazoa > Arthropoda > Insecta > Lepidoptera > Lycaenidae > Eumaeus > Eumaeus atala. Next base: position 531,792 of record JAFELO010000386.1, on the reverse strand, counting down.
TACGACTACCGACGCTAATGAACATCCATACATCCAACATAGTAATTATGTATTACTATGCCGATGTGTTATCCTCGCCCCCTCAATGGGCCTACGGTAACTCATAAACTGCACGAAACGCGATACTGTAGGTGTCTCTTTACGGCGCTATCAAGTGAGCGAGAGGTACCTCCCCGGCCGTGCCGGCCCAATTACATTGCTCAGGCGAATGTAGTTTCATGTACCGTACATGACACTACCTCCTCCTTGGCAGCATGGTACTACCTCTTCCTAAAAAAATGCCTCGCTTCTTACCCCATTAGGGACCTGGCGTCTACGACGACCTGGGGCTGTTGTTGATGATGTAACATTGTAATATATGTATACTGTCTACAGACATGACAGGGTTGTGATATCTGCGGATATCAGAATCGTTCACTGAGTGATTTCGAGGTACTATGTCAGTACTGTTGTGCATTTTTTCACCGGAGCATATTCACCCCTAAGTACTTTTTAGGAATTACTTTTTGGCCGTGACTAATCTTTATTAAATTTAAACAGGTACAGGTAGAGTATAGGCCGCCCTTAATGTTCTGAATTATGTGCCTTATATCTTATGTATCACTCTTAGTTAATGAAGTAGCTGCTGACGAATAAAGTTTCACTGCTTGTTAATGTGTAACACTGTATGAAATTTTACTATACTCAGTAAAGTTCTTATATTCTAGTTTTCTCTGTTCTGTTCCGCTCCGTTCCGTTCCATTCCGTTCCGTCCCACCCGCCCTGCTCCGCCACGCCCCGCTCAGCTCAGTTCCGCTCCGTTCCTTTCCGTTCCGTTCCGTTTTTCTATTCTACTACTGACTTACATAGGAAAGTTTGTATGTACCTTTCTTATTCTTACGTAAAACTACATACTACATTTTGATGGAATTTGGCACAGCAGTTACTAACAATATAAATTAACCTTTTTTTCTGATGACACAGGGGAATCCATTTACGGAGGATATCTAGGGGTTCGGGTGGACCCTAGCCTCTATGTTGGACTTGACTTTAAAGGTCCCCACGACGATGTGTCTAAGCGGGCCGCGTCCCGTCACGACACGAGCACACGCTTTTCTATTGCTTTTGCTTTCTATTGCTGGACGCGCAAGATGTAGCGAATCCTCCGCAAGCCCGTTAATTTGCAATAACCTTTATCTTGTTGACGCGGGAAACGTATTTACGAGCAGATTTAGAGTACAACAAATCATCAGGGCACCTCGACGGCTAGTCAGCCCCCTAAGGGACCAACTCCACCTCTACAGATGGGGTTTCCCCGCATTACAGGACAACCCCACCGACTTTGTGACAGTGTAATGGGGAGAGGTTCCCATTCTCGCCCCTTGCCCCGTACGCAAAAGCGCCTCCTCCTGTTGCTCTTAGGTCCCCTCTTCTTATTAGAGGGGTAACGAAAGCGATTCCTCCTCCTGATCTTCAAACCCCCTCTTCCTATAAGGGGGGTGCAAAGATCCCCCCTCGGTTCAATTATCTACGCCTGGGTTCACCCCAGGCTACTGAGCCCCACCGCCACGACAAGGCTTGAACCATGGTGGGAAATATGAAAAACCTGAGATAACATTGACCTTTGATCCTGAAAAGAAAATATAATGATTATCTTTTCGTATATTTCGAAACAAAGTTAGTAAAGAAATAAATATATGAAATATATAGTCTCAGGGAGTGAGCTGGCATAGCTATAATTGAAACGGCTTAGATAGAAATATGAAAATATTAATATTACTTATGTTTCATATTTGCTTGTATATTTGTTAATATTGTTTTGTTTTTCTTTTTGTTTTCCAATGTTTCATACCGACTAATGAGTGCCATGTGATCTAGTAGTGATTGCTAACTATTAAATAAATGTTTATTCTATCCTATTCTATTAGAAAATATCAATATAAAAAAAAAATAACCTACGCAACACGAAATACTAACACACTTCGCAACAACTAAACATACCCTAATATACCACGGACAATGAAAATATAGCTCACATTGAAACTCAAAACGCATAAAAACTCGCCACTTTTTGTCGTACATCCAAAACTAGGTCAGTAATGCGGCGCACAATGGATACGTACTAACAATACAAACACACATTATACGCTGGATATAATTAGTTATGGTGTATGGATTTGGGATTTTGCGATAATTTCACCGAACGCATCTGTTGGAGATTGACGGTTACATTGAGACGTCATGATAACCGATACGTTAGACACAATGGGTCCAAAAAATGGTCAGATAAGCGTTTCTGTGGAATAAGAGAGGTTGTGTTACATGGTATAGATGATGTTATGAATGCCGAGAAGGGAGGGCTACTGGTAGATGTGCCCCGTTGACATATAGATGTAGGTCGATTCGACATTTAAATGAAGCTTAACATGTGCATTTTTGCATGGGTTTTAAATTATTCAATATGTGATAATAATTCAAGATTTACAAAGCTTATTTCATGATCTCACTTTTGCTAAAAAAATGGACTCGTGGAGAAATTATAAGAGCGTACATTTCTTATTCTTAAAGCCAGCTTTAAGGGATCTAATTAATATTAGCTTATTTTGAAGTCCTATGTCAAATACACCTCTGAGGTCAGTAGCGATATTTTTTGTGTTGCGGTTACAGGTAATTAATGTGAATCGTTGGTGTGTTGAGTGTAAGTATCGACTTGCTATTTGAGACTGGTAGTAGCTTGTGGAATCGCCCCTAGGTCTAGAACTAAATCAGTGATTTGGTTAAGTCACCCTTGCGTTCCCATCTGCCTCTCGTTTCGTTTCACGTTTTACCTAAAGTCTGACGCACATTGCACACATTTGAAATCAATCGTGACCCAACTCTGCACGACGGATAGGACGCATAGATTTTAGGTGCCACGTTACGGAATACGTTAGGACGCTTCCACCAACCCCTTGGTAGAACGACGTGGACAATATAGAGGGGTAAACATGCAATCGGATTCTTTTTTCAACTACCGGCACCCACAAACATCAGCGTGAATGTTATGCCGATGCGTTGGCCTCCTCCCCTCCAAGTGGTCACTGACTATTCACAAACCGCACGAAACGCGACAGAGAAGATCTCACTTTAAGGCAATATCATGTGAGAGAGAAAGGAGGGAGACTTCCTCGGTGGTGGCAGCCCCATTCCACTGCAATGCAGACGTCATGCGTTCATTATTATTGGGCCTATTTTTATTTGGTATATGCAAAATTTTCGCTTTCCATCTGAACACGAAGTGATAATGCGTGAAGTTAGGCAGTGTCGTATGTTGTTTCAATGAATCAATAATTAAAAAAGGCAGATTTAAAAATTCTATGAAAAATAAACTATCATCGGGCTTCGAAATTTAAAAATAATAAATAAAACCTACGCGGTGTTTCCGAACGTATATGGAACAAAATGTTTTAAATGATCAAGTTCCGGCACGCGTCTATCCGGCCGGCATTCTGGAACCTTCGTCAGGCTGACAGATTAACGTGCATATCAGTGTTATGCAACACCCCGAATCACCGGGACATTTATTAAAAATGTTTCGCACAAATGGACATCTATACTAATATTCGATATTCAAAAATTTATCGGATATAGACGGGGACAAAAGCGTTTACTTACGTCGTTTACGATGGATTAGACATTTGATATAGTTGTAAAAAAAAAGTAGTTCTAAATAATATCAAAAATGGAGATCTCGTTTTGGTTCTACTCATGTATGACCTATGTAGGTCATAACATCTGCGTAGTTTATTACTTTTTTTATTTACTCTAGCATCGAGCGCTCCCAGCCGCTACGTCTACAGTAATGGCTAGGCCATATAACATTGAAATTAGTCATCAACTCATCTAATATAAATATAATTCGATTTGATATTAGCTTCTAAGACATTTGAAAAACCAAATCATAAGAAAATTACAGATATTATTCATGCTTTCTCATTTATAATATATATATTGTATATGCAATCCTCTATAAATTAGACATTTTAATTTTGTGCGTTCACCTTAAGTTACTTTTACGCGTGATTTCTTTATAAATTTAGTCATTAACAAAACATGCTTCAAAACTTATTTTAAAATTAAGGTGCAGGCTAAATAAACTACACTTTGCTTACAAAGCAGTTAAAATTCTATTTTATGATCTCAATATCATTCTAATGTTATTTTTTGTACTCTAAAAACGCCCATTTAACCTCGATATTTCAAGGACGGCATTATTTTTGAATCCATCGGAACAAACCGTCAAAGCGTTTAATTCTTCGAACGTAGACAGGCCAAATTGGCCCCAAGAAACAATCGATTATCATTTCACGGGTTAATTGTGACGGCAAACAAAAAGTATGGCGCATCAGCCTTCTGCCTAATGAGCCCATAAACTTGAATTACACGCTCCGGCGGCTCGGCCATCCGTTGTGAATGCATATCTGTTATACATGTGTACGTGCTATACGTTCTACCCGACTTCACTGCCTCGTGGTTTAGTGGCAAGCATGTTCAACCACAGTCGAGTGGTCCTGGGTTCGAGTCCCGGATAGGAGCAAAGTGGTCTTGCGCTTTTTCAATTTCTAATAACAGTCCGATGTCAGGAAGTTGGTATTACACCACCGTGCCTCGGAGGTCACGTTAAGCCGTCGGTTCTGAGCCTGATTTCTCTCCGGTCGTTTCGAATTGACGTCTCATCGCAATAGGAGATTGAAGAAACTGGATGTGCACTTGCGCCGCGCACATATTTGCACAATATAATATGTCTGCGATGTTGCTAGTCTCTATTGATACGGCACTATTATTCAACCACAGACAGTGGGGTCCCGTTACCTCGTGATGTGTCATACTTGCCACTATATACGTAATGCACGTCACCTAGTGTCCATCATTAGGGCAGTCATACAGCCCGCCATATGTCATCGTGACGTTACTCATCGTCACACATATGCTTATATAACATCTTGATGCAACGATTGTCAATTATACATCCAAGAAATAATTACAAGAGTGTGTGTGTCTTTTCTAAAGCATAGGCAAAAGCCCATTAACATCCGCATATGTAGATGTGTTACCAATCTCCATCCCATCCCCACCAACTGGCATTTGAACATCGACAGTATAGCATATCACTTTTAAATGTCATCACGTGTTTCACCACGTGTTGGTAATTCTTTCATGTAAAAGGTACCAAACGGACTTGAATGAAATTTGGCACAGTTACATTGAATGCACAGATGAAATAACATAAAAATGAATTACCATCCTGAAAAAGATAATGATTCTTTTGGGAAATGGTTTACCGTGGAGAGCAGATAACTAACTAACGGTAAATAATATATTTTTGAGTAATTTATCGAAACTAATCTAACATGCAGTTCTAGTCATCGGACTAGCTCGATCAATATTGGAGATGGTTCGATGAAATTGACCTTTGGTTAGGAACATAACGTCAAAAAAATTGATAACAATCAACGTAATTGAACGATCAACGTAAGAACCAAATTTTATAAGCAAGTACTTCTTTAACTGGATGGAAATTTGTCTTTTTAGGATTACGTACAGCATCCGTTCCGTACAGAAACCAGCAAACTTCCAATTTCCTACAAAAACGAATCGTTTTGACAACCGTCTGTTCCTCTGTCTGCAGTATTTCGAGACCCTTTATTTCAGGACCGCGTTAGGTGTAGGATTTTTTCCAATATACAATAGATATTGTAATATCTGGCTCCCTGCCAAATGCCAAGGATATGTGGATATATTGTGTTCTTTTGACGACTGGCTGGCTTAGTTGGTGTTATTGTATGCTCATGTGGCGGTTAGTCCGTGTTTTACGCCATAGGTTGTGGGTTCGAATCCCGCCTAGGTCATATGTATTTATATACTATATAGTATGCATTTCTTTAACATAAATAAAATATATATAAAGTATAGGACGGCCTCCTTACCCGATGGACTAACGACTTGGTTAAAGTGGCGGGATGCAAGTGTGCATCCAGCGGCTCTCCGCCCCTGCTCGTGGCCGGGACGTGTGGCGTTCTGTGGGGGAGGTCTGTGTCCAGCTGTGGACGTCGGCCGGCTGATGACGATGATGGTGATGTTGATGATATGAAAATATGAAATATATTTCCTTTGTTTAGTACGTGTAACACACGTCCTTACGGCACTTAGCACAGGACAGGGCCAACGTGTGATACCACAGATATTATTATGTGTCAAATAGATATAGGTTTTAGATGACTTGAGATACCGTCAGAATAGAAACATATGTAAACGGCCGTATCCTTTGATTGTGTTGACTTAGAAATTTTACTTTTCTGCTCTCCGTGGCGTTGAAAATCTTTTTGGTCTGAATTCGATTTTGATATCTCAGATAGCCGACTCATAGCTTGATGCCTCCACGGCCCAAGGAATCTACGGAACCCTCTGTGCGGTTCCGATCGCACTTGACCGGTTTTTTTTTACTATAGGATTAAATTTGCAAAGACTTTCTTTTGTGATATTGAACAGTAATTGTATATTGTATTGTCCCTTTCTTTCCCTATGAGATGAATAGCGACCGCTACTCGGTGCGTATTATATGTAATTTGACTATTGTGGGTAGTTGCAATAGAAATACACACTCCACTAAACCACAAATACCTACCGCCGTCCAAACGGTCCAGTTTTTTTTTACTACACGACCCATAGGCTCAGTTGGTAACGCCACGGGTACACCGTACACGAAACGGTCGCAGGTTCTAAGAAGACCTGTTACATACATTCAATGTGTAGTTATATATATAGCAAAAATAGTAATAAATATCATGTCTTTTAATTTTTGAGTTCCGTACTCAGACATGGGACTATTATTAAGTCCGTCTGTCTATCTGTCTGTTACAAGTCTGTACCACATCAGCCGTCATAGCTAGACATTTAAAATTTTACAGATGAAGTATTTTTATGTTGCTGACTCAAAACAATAACTAAAAATAGAATAATTTAAATGTTTAAATTAAGCGACTTTCGCCTATGTGGCGTAACGGTGCGGGTGTCGCGCGTTAAGACCGTTAGCCGCGTGGTGTCTTGGGTTCGATCCCCAGGACAGGCAACTATTATTAAATGATTCTCAGTTTATTCTGAGCACGCATTACATTGTCCGGAAATGTACCCGAAGTGGTCATAGGCTTACCACCTATGACATCATGGGCCTCAGTACTTTGGCTAATCGTGGGTGTGCTAGTATCTCTACGAGTTGTGGATGTGCTGGCACACCTCTGTCTACCTCTTCGGGGATAACAGGCGTGAAGGTACTTTACTTTGCTTTCTGTAATTTAATTTTTATTTCACTTCGTTCTGTTCACAGGATGGAAAACTTGAAATATCACATTATTTACGAATATGATGTATCTGAGTACGCGGCACCAACTCTAGTAGGTAGGAACAGCTCTACTGAATTATGTGTGTCGGTTCCCCAGGTTTTCTTTCTGGAAATGTTGACCTTCAGAACTAACTCAGTCGTTGGCTGGAGAGCCTTTTTAACAATGAAGAGTTAAAGGTGATCGTGGAAGCGGATACAACTGAAACCACTCAGAGCAAAGAGAGTAGAGAAAAGGAGTTCCTACACAAGACACTTGATATTTTTGCTGTCATTTATAGATAATGGATATGCGTAAAAATTCACTTGGTTGGCTTTTGTAGTCTGGTATTTGTATCGTAAGTCTTTACGGTACTTGTCAAGGGTACTGTCCAAAGGTGTCCAAAGAGTCTTCGCAGTTGTTGGGTTTTCACACAAAGTATAAGGGGGCAAACGGGAAATCGGAGGTTTTTGATTTCTACCGATGCCCATGGACATCCGCATGACTGTTACGCAGTTGCGTTGCCCTTCTATCATCCCCGCCAATGGGTCACCGGCCACTCACAAACTGCACGCAACAAGACCGCGACGGCTTCAATTTACGCCGGTTTCAAGTGAGTGAGAGGTACTCTCCCCGGTCGTGCCGATCCAATTCCGTTACATAGGAGGATGTAGTGTCATGTACTCTGCCTTATGGTGATGAATGTGGAGGAAGAGATAGAAATCTCTAGGCGTTGTGAATTTTGGAACTTTGAACTCCCATAAAGATGACGACCGGCAGGTGTAGTGGTAGCATAGCTCGGATAAGCCGTACATGTGCTGAGGTCGCGGGTTCGAATCCCGCCCAGGTCATGAATATAATTATGTATTCCTATAGTAAAAAGCTTTAAAATATAAAACTTATTAAATTAATAACAAAATATTAATTTCCATTGTCTAGCACCCGTAACACAAGTCTTTAAGGTACTTAGCACGGGGCTGGCTTGACTGAAACAGGATGCGTAAAGTTCTTCCGTATTCACTGGAAAATAACAGTAGGCTGTGCCAGGTGTGCCTGTGTAGAACTTACTTCGTCCCCACCATAGTTCAAGGCTTGTCGTGGCGGTGGGGCTCAGTAGCCTGGGGTGAACCCAGGCGAAGCCAATTGAACCGAGGGGGCTGTTCTTTCCAACCCTCTTGTAAGAAGAGGAGGCCAAAGACCGGGTGGATGATCGCTCTTCGTACCCCTCTTATAAGAAGAGGGGAACAAAAGAGTAACAGGAGGAGGGAGGCGCTTTTGCGCACGGGGCAAGGGGCGAGGATGGGAACCTCTCCCCATTGAACTGTCCCAAAGTTGGTGGAGTTGTCCTGTAGTGAGGGACGACGCCATCTGTGGAGATGGAGTCGGTCCCTTGGGGAGCTGATTAGCCGACGAGATGCTGTGATCATTTGTGGTTCCGATGTACCTCATAAAAGGCTGCACTGATGGCACTCTCGATGTTTTTGGGGTATTCGGCACTATGATGTGCCACGAGCCCCACACACCACAGGATCCCACCCAGAGCCAGTGAAGGCGCGTAAAATTTCCCAGCGTCAACAAAAAAAAGGTCTTGCGTCGTAATTGACTTGATCCGTTTCCTTGCATTGTTTTCAACCTCGAACCTGAGTTGCTTTACGGAAGGTCTCGGCCAGTCAAGACAAAACCACGATGTTATCGGTTTATGAACTAAAAACCTACAACCGCTTGGCACGCATTATGGCTTTTACCGCGAGATTTTCTTGAAATTCTTTGAGATATAAAAGTTTTATGAAGTTGCAACCACAAAAAAGCGCGAAATTACAATCAAATATATACTGACAACTAGACCTATTTCGCCACGGATGGAAAGTAACTAGCACCACCCCGCGAAACTCCGGTTCTATTAGTCATAGCGCCATGGTATAGCCTTTTGTCTTCCTCGATAAATGGAGCGTGCAGCACAAAAACTAGTTTTCGATTCAGGCTAGTATTACCTGAGACTAGCCCACTCAAACGGACGAACAAACTGATCGGATTTATATTATTTTAGTATACATAAGTAGAAATTTGAAAAAAAAAAATAGTTTTTTTTATTTTGATTGTGATTTTATAACATGATGAATCTATATGATTTCATGATGAATAGATATGAGCCACTAGTTTAGTGAATGGGTTAGGGCCGATGATGATATATACAATTAGAGGGCACCTCAGCAAACACAGACATGTTTGCGGGCCGGCTGCGTTGCACAACGTATAAATCTATCGCAGGCGAATGCTTTGTACAAACACGCCTAATGAACGCCATCGGACCTACCTGCGTAATTCGGTTACGCGCACTCCTGCTTTTTGTTACAATGCCGGATTTTATTCATATTCGCCGAATGAATGGATATGAATTTATTACGTTATGAAAAAAATATAATCATGTAAATCCGTTTGCAATAGAGGAAAAAGATCAGCTGCGTCATGCGGGTGGAGTTTAATCTGTGAACGAACATGATTCTTATACGAAAGCCGCGCAAGAGACGTAGGCACGATAAAGAGTTTTCTTGTGACAGTTCTATGCCGACGGAAGAGCCCAGTGCAACTTCATCGGTTACTACAAGACACTTCGGGCGACGGTCTAGATGATACAACTCCTTTCCCGCAGGTGGCAATGATGAATGCATTAGCTAAAGCTTATTGTCTTGGCCGAGAGCGACTGGCTCTCCTCGCCCTCCATTCATCGCGCAACAGTAAAAGTTGGCCTTGCATTATCGGTCGAAAGGTCGAGGCTGGGGGGGGGGGGCTGGAAGAGCTCGTAGAGCTATCATGACTGGGGGAACTAGCCGTCGATGTGTCCTAATAACTTTTAGTTCCAGGGCACCTCACCGAAGGCGGCACTGATGGCACTCGCGGTTATTTTAGGTGGTAATCGGTATTATAATATACAGCGAACCCCACACACCTATCCAGGGCTGGTGAGGACGCGTAAAAATTTCTCCCCACATCACCCGAAAACAAAAACAAAATGTTCGAACCTCACCATGTACTAATAAGTGTTTTTTACTTAGGTACACTTTCTGACTATTCTCACAGCAAACGAAAACCTGGCGAGGATATCCAGATAGGTATTGGAATTAAGCCTAATCTAGGATTTATCGGACGAGACTAGGTTATTTTATCGATTTACCCGTCCACCTTTCCAACACATGGTAGAGATGAATCCAGAACAGGGAGGTGTATCTACCTCTCGTTCAGATGGCGATGCATTGTGCGTATTCGGTGACCCTTCGGAGAAAAATGACAACATATACATATATACTTATGCGGATATCTACGTGCGTCGGTAAGCATTAGCAAATCATTTGCCTTCTTATATTAGAGCAGGGTTGTCACTCACCCCGAAGTCTGTCGCTAACTCTGTTCTCTACTCTCTTTACACTAACTGGTTTCAGTTGTATCCGCTTCCACGATCACCTATAAGTCTTTATTGTTAAAATTGCTCTCCAGCCAACGACTGAGTTAGTTCTGAAGGTCAACATTTCCAGAAAGAAAACCTGGGGAACCGACACACATAATTCAGTAGTGCTGTTCCTACCTACTAGAGTTGGTGCCGCGTACTCAGATACATTATATTCGTAAATAATGTGATATTTCAAGTTTTCCATTCTGTCAATAGAACGAAGTGAAAGAAAAATTAAATTACAGAAAGAAAATTAAAGTACCTTCACGCCTGTTATCCCCGAAGAGGTAGGCAGAGGTGTGCTAGTATAGTCAGTAGATATACTGGAACACTCACGATTAGCCAAGGTACTGATGTCTATGATGTCATAGGTGGCAAGCCTATGGCCACGGACAATGTGATTCGTGCTCAGAATAATCTGAGAAACAGAATTACAGAATTTAAATTACAGAAAAACAAATGAATTATGAAACTAGAACAGATACCTGTATAAGTTTGTAAATATTCTTTTAAATTTAAAATTTATAATCAACCCCAACATATTTGCGGTAAAAGTAGCCACTTCATTACAACGACAATGAGGATGATAGGTGATTTACCCTTTGCTTCTAAATATCCAGCCTCTGAGGATCCGCGCTTCTACAACTGCACGAAACGCGACTACATCGCTATCATATTTTTATGCTATTGTGTCTTGTCGTGCCAAAACAATTCATTTGCAATAGAGTAATTTAGATGTAACCTCTTAAGTACATACCTTTAATGATATTTATATATGAAATGTCATATCTCGGTGTTTGTCATTGGACATACACACGTATGCCAAACTTATCCTTAGGTCCAGCTTAAAATATTTTACTTCCATCGTATATTCTATCAGAGCAAGACGTGACCGGGTCAGCTTGTAATTGTAATGTAATTATAGTGTAACAGCCCTATGAATGAACACCAGATCCCTCTGCATCTCCTTGACCTATCGCGTTTACGCTATGCTTGAATTATGGTCGACACAATGTATACGCTCGAATTTCATCTTCAGACATGGCATTAGAACTCCCTGCAGTTTCTATTCTGTCATGTTCACTACCGCGCTATTTACTTCTGATATCTTGATAAAACATACCACTCGGTTCAGCTAGAAGGCGTTGATTTGCTGACACGTGTACCAAAGTGCGTATGAAAAACTAAAATATTCGTTGTACATGTATCAAGTGCATTTAATATGGGCAGGTTTTTCGGTGGAGGGCCAGGGGTCGAGGGGGTGGGCGCTACTGGTGCTCGACGTTGTAATTCACCGATAAATGCATACAAAAGAGTTTCGTAAAGAACAACGCGAGGTGTGGAGTAGACTACTTTTTTGTTATTGTGTTATTATCTTTGAGTCGTGCTCGATTTTTTATAGTTTAATGGGGAGGGGGCGAACGAGAAATCGTAGCCTTTACACGACTTCGCTACGATAAATACAACCGGAGTTACGTGGGGGCTAGTATATTTAACATTTTTTAACTTTAAGAAATTTATTATGTTTAAAATTTTGATTAAAGAAATACATAGACAAACATTTACAACCTGTGCGGGATTTATACCCGCGATCACTGGCAAACAAGAACGAATATTATTTTGGAATAAAATATACCTACTTAATTGAAGTGAAAATTACTGTCGCCCCGGACTTTCTTTACTCCGTTTATTTTATCATGCCGTGAACTTTAAACATCGTTTCTTATGTAGTAAACATATAGCACAATACTAAACTCATTAAACTGGGTCATACTTAAAGACTAGTCTAACGCTCGTATTCACTAACAATACTGTGAGTTCTCACAAGTATGTGTCGATACATTGGCCCCCTTAAACCATGCACATGATAATACTTAGGTGGCAGTCGGCACTATGTGCCCGTCACCGCAGAAAACTGATACAAACTCGCACGCCCATGGGTCAAAGACGCCGGGCGCGTCAGCTGTAAGAGCGAGTAAAGACCGCCCGGTCTAGGTAATCGAATAGTAAGAGTTTTAAAGACAAATTAGACTAAATTTTAGGCACATATTTCGTATATATTCGGAAATAGAATCGAGTGCTAAATACGCTCTGAGATTTTGTAGTGTCTTACAAAACATTCTGTATAAAGTTTTCAAACCCTATGAAACTATTGAATCTAAATGTTTGTATTGCTTCTCGGACCTTTGTTGTAGTCTGCGAATAGAAATATTTTTTAGTTAAAATGTGGCTCCAATCTTATAACAAATTATTATAAAAACAGACTGGAAATGAATTTTTAGTATTTTGATTTTGCAATAATTATATTTAGGGTATTTCGCTTTCACGTGACATTCATTTTGTACTTACTATATTAGGGCCACTCTTCGGTTATTAATGAACATTATGCAATATTCCAGCCCTAATAACTACACAGCCTGTAATATAATAAAAAAAAACTATGTATTTCAGCTTCTATACGTGGCTGGAGTTTATAACTTAAGAACAAACATAATTCTGAGCTAAGCGCACAGGAGACATAGGTGACGTAAGCGCGAATAAGTGTTACGCTGAGTGTAAAATGTTTCACACATTTTTACACCTCTTGTGCCTAAAATATCGTTTCCTAGGGATTAAACTCCAAAGAGCTTATATTTCTGTTGTGTCTTCTCGAAATCGGACAATAAGCGCATAGGGTCCATGAGATCATATTTGACCGAAAAGAACAAACTTTACAGCCACTCATATGTCAGTCACAGGGATTATCTGTAGAAGTGATAGCTTAAAACTATCAAGTAACAACGACATTTAAATAGTAGCACACACTTGTAGCGCCGCGTCGCCGCGTGGACCTCTGCTACGTAGCATGTTGCTGACGTATATTATTGACGCGAATTCTAAATATTTTTTACATTCACTAAATAATATAATGAAAAAACAATAAAAAAATCTATTGCGGTTTACCAAAGGATGACGGGGAGTGTAGTCTTTTAGGCGTGAAATTGTTGGACAGAACTGCGCTCCCATACAAAAATCTCTGACGTAGATACCAAAGACGCAGAGGTCAAATGGAGCTGCTAGACATATCTGCCGCAGGTCTGATGAATCCACGTTATCCAGACTCAAAGAGGCGACACGAAAATCAAAAATGAGAGATGGCGAGATGAACTGAATGGTTGGCGCGATGATGCTCTGGATGGAGAAATGTCGAAATATTTAGGAAGTTATTTGCCTAACAATGGACCACGTATAGAGATCAATATTATTATTATCATCATCATCATCATTATCAGCCCTCACCGGTCCACTGCTGGACACAGGCCTCTTTCAATGAACGCCAAGACGACTGATCTCCTGCTACTCGCATCCATCCCGAACCAGCTACTGCACAGAGATCGCCTTCCCACCTACCGAATGATCGACCAACACTTCGTCTTCCTAAACGCGGCCTCCAATCCAGAGCCTTACTGGCCCATCTGCCACCTGTTCCTCTGAGTGTGTGACCAGCCCATTGCCACTTCAATGAATACACTTCACTTACCACTTCACTTGTACCGCAGAGTTTGAAGACACGAGTTCTTCAACTAATACGTTTTCCCCGTGCAGATTTACGGGGCCGAAACATGGCCTGTTCATTTAGGATTGGTCCCCCAATTTGCTGCTGAACGTGCTATGTTGGGTGTTTTCCTGTCCGACATATTCCGTAATGAAGTCACAAGGCGGAGAACTAAAGTATCCGATATGACGTGACGAATAGGCTCGCTGAAGTGGCAATGCGCTGGTCACACACTCGCTTAATGTAACAATGGAAAAAAAAACTATCTTCACGTGGAACACACGTATTTCCCTGTTCCCGCATCGGCCACCGAACCCCACGGGAGGTAATTATGCATGGACGCTTTTTAACGCGCTCACTACCGAATAAAATATAAAATGGACCACAATTAATGATTACGTTTTTTACACCGAAAAATGTTCATACATGCAACTTATGTCTTGCAATATCGTTGTATGATGTTGGATGGTCATGAATGGTATTTTTAAAATTTAGTGTCATGCTGCCGGCACGAGCAGAGAGGTACATCTTAAATTGATGAATATGTTGTCGCCTTCCACGCGGTTTGTCACTTTCATGTGGCTCTATGATGGAGGGAGGAAAGGATAACGACGCATCTGTATATAATCAATTATGCGGATGTCTATGGGCGTCCGCGTCAACCAAAAATATTCGGTCTGATCTTTTGCACCCTTACACTATTAAAGAAGCAAATTTGCTATTAAAAAAGCAATTTTTATTACTGCTCGATTGTCCTCTAATACCAACCAGGAATTGTCTTTGCCCAAAGCTGAACGAAAGTGTCACGAATGAATGAATGAATTTACTAAATTCAATCGTTCCTTCGTTCAGAGGGAGTCGGTACCGTCGGGGAGATGCCTTACGCTCGATGACACACCGTTTTTCATGCGGTATGTGAACAGCCGGTGGCCCTTTGAAGGGAAAAGGAAACACTCCTCAAGAAAGGCAACGCATCTGCATGACCGGAATATGGATGTCTATGGGCGTCAGTTGTCGTCAGTAGGCTTCGATAGTTCGTTCGTTATATTACATTATGAAATGTCGATGTTTCACTAATGATTACGTCTTATTCTCATGTTTCATTTTTCTGCCTCTGTTGCTTTATTCTGCTGCTTGTAATTACAGTGAGCTTGCCTTTGAAAAAATATCAAATTATCACTTCTCATTCATAGATGGCGCTGTGCGTAATGAGATTCCGGGATGTACATATTAGGAATATAACATTATCGCCTGTTATATGTTAATTAATTTCAGTATCAATAAATAAAGCATCTTTGCTTCCATCTCGGGAACTGCCAGGAATCTGATAAGAATAATTGACCGATTAGGATTGTTAGCTTTTACAATACCTATTTTTTATAATGGTTATAAGAGTAAAAGGAACAGTCACAACCTTACGGTGTCTGTCGGCACCCCTTGAAATCCGCATAACCGAAGATTATATCGCTGTGCTGTCCTTCTTTATTAGGAAACCCACGAACTGCATACAACGCGAAGGCATGGCTTTCGTAGGAGCATAAGTAATTAAATACTATATTTCACTAAGAGCCTTTAGCCTTTCTTAGTACTTAGTGGTTATTTAGAGATAGGTGTTGCGGTTATTATAGTCCCGAAAAATTGAATGTAAGGGACATATTACGCATACGAAACTACGACTTCTTACCTAATTTATCTACTATATGATCTTCTTTCTTTTTGTTTTTCTTTACGCAGGGAGAATCCTATGTGAACTTCCTCCAGACCTGGGTTTAGTCTGGTGGGGTGTGACAGATTCGGACAGTTTAAAGGGTCGACTCCTAGTCGTAACCACCGGGAGTGCGTCTAATGAGCCGCCTTTGTTGAGATGCCCCGGATCTATCAGCAGGAGTGCCCCTGGCTAGCTAGTCCCTCAAAAGGGTCCGGTCTCTTCCTTAAGGGAGCTGTTCGGAGGATCTAGTGACATGACTATTACCACCATATACTAACTGACTTACTAAGTGACTGCAATGGCGTCGTGTTTCGTGCGGTGTGTTAGTTTCCAGTGTAGGCCTCCGTAAAGTGGAGTGAAGCTCGTCGCCAGTAACCAAAACGAAAACCTGTAACGATGGTTAAAAACTTTTCACCTTTTTTTCCTTTTAGTTAATTATTATTATTTCTTTTTCAAATAAAAAAGAAAAATGCGTGCTTAAATATTTCTACATTAGAATGTAAATTTATGTTCTTTTCTGAAAAGTCCACAAAAAAATATTATAAACAGTGTCATCTGTCGAAACCACGACGAACTATGATGAAATCTACCGCCACATGCGGATAAAAATTTTAAATGTTGCCGTAATCCCAGGAGGGCGCTAGTGTGCGTTTATTTATGTATTACATGTTTTATAAATAGGTTTTTTTACATGTTATCAATAAATTACTGAATTTTATTCTATTAATAATTAGCAAAAATTTAAGTGTTGCTAATATTTACTAAAAAAGAATGAACTATGTGCATGTAGGTATAATATTGTTTTAAAAGAATAATATTCCTGCGTGTGTTAGCACTTTAACGACCTAACATAATACCCGCAGGGACGCAAAATGGCAACAGTGGCAAATTTATTTAAGGATTAGGGTGATTAATTTCTAAAGTCCGTTCTATATTTGTTCACGTGTCCATTCGGGGTGGCCGGAACTATAAATTGGGCGGCAAAAAGTTTCCAATGAGGAAGCGAGCGCTGGTGGGCCGCGGTTGAGGTGTCACGTTACCTTGGCTCTTCCGCGCGTCGTGTGTCCGTATTTAGATAGGTGTAAAAACCGAACACTGTACGACCATAATTTTAGAATAAAAACTAACTAAACGATTTACACATATAAAGTTTTGAGTAGGTAACAAAATTGGGCATGTAAACACACAACTTACTACAATTTGCAATTTAAAATTCAATAAAGAATTAAATTTTACTGTCTCTATGTGTAATTTCTGTGTTTACAAACAACATTAAATTACTTTATAATTTATTTACCTACTCAACAACATAGTACTTGTAAATCGGCAATCGGAGTCTTTCGACGACCGTTGACAACGACAGACATCCGGATTATTGTCATGTAGGTTGCGTTGCCTCCGGGGAGGGGTCCGATGAGCCTCCGGCTACTAACAAAGCCCAGGAAACACGACATCGTAGCTGTCATTAAACAAAAATATAAGCAGCCTTTCAACATAATTACTTTGCTTGCCCCATTTCCTCCTCTCCCAAAGGGCCACCGGCTACAGTTCATGCTATAGATTGCTATTTCGACCAATTTAAAGCGATCATACTTCGTATCAATTTTTACGATCGTCGGTGTAAGTAGATGCGGTTTTGTCTTTAGTAACTTTTGATTGCAGACAGAAGTATTGAACATAAAATTTAGAGTAATCCTTCAGTGCGCTTTTGAAGATGGGCATTTACAGGCATACAGACGGATAAAGTAAGGGTTAATTTGTCTTATGTACGGAATTCTAAAGAACAATGCCATTTCTTTGTAGCATAAGCTTACGGACATTCGCATGATTGTTACGCAGATGCGTTACCCTCCTATCACCCTTCCCACCAATAGGCCAACGGCCATTAAATACAAATGAAACAATTTCTCACCGCAAGATTGATTCACTGAGATTTACAACGTCATACAACTCCCACGACCGGGACAAAATCATTTTCATATTTTCGTCCAGTCCATCTCGCAGCGGACTCGCAGCTCAATTATTCAACCGGGCCCTCAGCCCGTTTCCCGGTGGAAAGTAATGGCCACTGAACGCGAAATTACACGTGTTACAATGATGATTCTGTTTACCCGGCCTTTACCCGGATGCCCGTTTCAAGTGCTAGATTTTGACGGTAATCGTTTTATTAAAATCAACCTCCGTTTTGTTTTGAAACGCTCCTGCGGTCGAGCGTTATTTGTATAGTTGTAATTTGTTTGGAGTTTTGTTCACATTATGCTGTTTTCTGTTTCGTGGATGTTTTTGGTAATTCGGCTGCAATGTACCAATACCTCTCACAGGGGAATTGCCTTGGAATATAGTATCATGGCTTTTGATGAAGTAGTGGCATGCTACAATGGAGGAGGTAGTGTCATGCATAGTGAATGACACTACATCCTCCTATGCAACAGAATTGGGCCGACGCGACCGGGGAAGTACCTCTCGCTTAGTTGGTACCGGCGGCAGTCTGGGGGGTGGGGGAAGGGGGGCGGCGCATCGGCACAGTAATTATGTGGATGTTCATGGCCGTCGGTAGTCGTAAAAGGGGTCTGATTGCTCCTACCTATTCTATATATATACGGATGTGTTTATGCATCGGTAGCCGTTACAAGGCACCGACTGCTGGTTTGCCCTCTTCTGTCATAACAACCAAGTGGCTGCAATGATCACAGACCTGTAAAATGCGATGGCACAAGTTTTTTTCATACAATGGGGGCAAAGGAGAAATTGGAACACTTTTACGACCACCGACGCCCATGAACATCCACATATGCCCATGCGTTGCCCTCCTTCGGCCCCCAAGGGCCCACAGGCTACTCGCAAACCGCGCGCAACGCGACATAGAATATATCACTTGACGGCGGCATTATGTAGGAAATAAAATACAAAAAAAAAACAACACGAGGACGTGCTAAGAGTATATTAGTCTTGGTATCAGTCTAGGCTTAGGAGTGGAGTATTATATAAAAGAGCCCATAACAAAAACGGCATTTTTACACGTAAACAAACACGCGTAAAAAAACGGCCTGATGCTCGAACGAAAAAAATAACCGGAACAGTTCGCGACCGTATCCGGCGTGTGGATTTATCGATCACGTGTCAGCGGTCGACCTTCGGACCGCGTTTGTTTTAGATTGCAAAAACATCGGTGCCACGCTGTCTGGCCGCCAGTTGTTGTTCTGCATCACGTTTCAGTGATCCCTAATATTATACCCGCTGATAGATCTATGATTATTTACAGGTTTTCCTTGTCTTTGGCGACGGATTTTGAAGTTGTACTTCTTTTGGCGCGTTAGAAAAAAATGATGAGAGAGACAGAATGAGAAATGTTTACTATGCACCCGCACACTGTCATGATAAACCGACACCCTGAAGTTAGTTATTGTCTAAATATTAGTTTTTCTTCTATTACACCAAAGAAGGAAACTTCTAACGCGTGCTCATAGGTAAGCACACTTTTTCTCATTTTTTATTGGACTGTAGATGTTACCAAGTGTTCTTAGTGTTGTTATTGACATTATCTATGAGTATACCTATGGTATTATGGTTATTAGTTACCCTCTTACAGCTTACTGAGGATCTCAATAACAATACCTTATAAACGAACTTGGCCCATCACATTTTCTCACCGCTGCTACTCCCGTGTCTCCAACATCAATCTGCGGCCACCGTGTGTGACATTTTGATGTGATCGCAGGAAACACGAAGGAAATGCTAAAATTATCTTGGGACCTGCAGTGAATCTAATTAGAAGTAAAATAGTAGGACCAGGAGTCGTTTAGTAGTATGACCAGCTAAGTTCACTTAAATATGCCCTTAAAACAACGGCTCCACTTGCTGATTTTTATATATTTTTTTACTCAAAAGAAAGGGCTATGCCTACTACTCGGGCCACTGTCCAGCGCTACTCCTGTGTTGCCAGGGTGCAGAGGCAACCACTATGATACTGTCATAAAATCATTGCAAGAAAAGTTAAAACTTTCTTAGGACCCGAAAAGGAGGAAACGGTGGACTTAAGAAAAATGGAGGAACAGAAAGTCATTCAAATATTTACTGTAAAATCATGCTCTACATTTAGTGTTTATGTGCCACAGATTTTATTGGTTATTTTCAACCTTATATCCTGCCATTTATTAATATGGAATGATGGATGCAATACGTAGGGTATTTGACTATTGAAGTGATGTCGTAAGCGACGGGGAAGGGGAACCTTGTACTACAACGCATTTGTATGTATTCGATTGTTGTAGTATTGCAAAAGGCCAAAATGTGTATAGATAACCTTATCTCATGGTTCAAGCCTTGAAGTGGCAGTTGGGCTCAATAGCCTGGGGTGAACCCGGGCGAAGCTAATTGAACCGAGGGGGATGCTCCTAATACTGCTCTTATAAGAATAATATAAATAGCAGGGGGAGGGCGTTCTTTGTACCCTTTTTATAAGAGAGGGGACGAAAGAGCAAGACTAGGAAGCGCTTATGCGCACGGGGCAAGAGGCGAGGATGGGAACCCCCTCGCCACATTGCACTGTCCTGTGGTGCGGGCTACCTTCTTGTGGAGTAGGCATCAATCATTTAGGTGACTGAGTAGCCGTCGAGGTGCCTTGATGATTGCTGTTCCGGGGCACCTCACCAAAAGCTACACTGATGTTCTCGCAGTGATTCTTGTGCGTATTCGGTATTGTAAGGCACCGAGAGCTAAGCACACCACTGGAAATCATGTAAATGCGTTTCCCCGTGTCAACAAAAATAAAAGTTTAAACCTTATTTATGTCACTGGCCTTGTGTGCGTAAGCACACACTTGTGCACTATAAAATAGATCCATCTGTCCGTATGCGTTGGTTAGACTTCGTGGAAATCACTTCAACGTGTACTTTCCATTATTAAGTACGTATTTATCTAAGCTTCTTTAGAAGTAGCAGCATAATTGTCAATGAGGCCAGCGAAATACTAGGCTGGTTATCAGTACAATGATACATATTATGTTTGATCTCATCCTACAGACGTGATATTCGGCTTATGCGAGTAATTGAGTGGAGTGCGCATATTAAGTTAATTAAGACGTTCTTGTGCCCGGCTGAAGGGGTACGGATGTGAATCCATTGTGACGGGTATTTGGAAATAATAATATCTGTATCTCAATCTACAGAAGCTATGCGCTTGGCGAACACTTGAATTTGTGGTTCCACCGTCCTGTAAAGATTCCTCGTCCCGTCCAAATTAAGACTTTGCAGCAATTGGTTGAATTTTTGCACTTGAAATGGCTTAATAGTAGA
>JAFELO010000386.1:491522-510462 GCA_017140195.1 Eumaeus atala | reverse complement strand
GGGGGGTGGCACAGAGCAATTATGTGGATGTTCGTAGACGTCGGTGGGTCGCACGAAATTAAAGACAATTACGGGTTATTATATTTTTAAACCGCAGACTAAGAGGACGAAAACCTTCCACCAATGCATTCTCCCCATGATGATCTACGGGGCCGAAACATGGCCTCTTAATTTAGGCCTGGTCCGCAAGTTGGCGGTAGCTCAACGGGCTATTGAACGTGCTATGTTTGGTGTTTCACTGTCCGACAGAATTCGTAACGAAGTCATAAGGCAGAGAACTAAAGTATCCGATATTACGCGACGGATAGGCTCGCTGAAATGGCAATGGGCTGGTCACACACTCAGAAGAATAGATGGCAGATGGGCCAGTAAGGTTCTGGAGTGGAGGCCGCGTTTAGGAAAAAGAAGTGTTGGTGGTCGACCGTTCACCCGGTGGGCAGACGATCTCCGTGCAGTAGCCGGTCCGGGACAGATGCGAGTAGCAGGAGGTCGGTCGTCCTGGCGTTCATTGAGGCCTATGTCCAGCAGCGGACCGGTAAGGGCTTATAATGACGATGGTGAAGTATTATTGGTAACCAAGGACGTTAAATACATACACGGCGTGATAAATACTTTATATACAAAACTAGTATCACACCGCAGCCCCACCCGCGTCACTCCAAATATATTAGTCGTAGATATCGTTGTCATGGTACATAGCCATCCTAAATAGATGGACTATTCGACAAACAAATATTTTTTCAATTCGGGCCAGTAGTCTTTTACTCTAGCTCGTTCAAACAAACGAACTCTTCAGTTTAAAAGATAGAGTCCACAAAAGTTGGCTGTCTGTATGTGATCATTTTTGTAAAAGTCTGCGGAACAGATTTTTATGCGTTTTTCGTGAATGTCAAGTGTAGCTATGTTCTCGAGTTTGGTGCGACGTGTGTGTGTATCCGCTGGAGTAGGGGGGCAGGGCAGGGCTGCCCGTTTGGTACAAAATTATCCCCCCTCACTAATTATTCCAATGCTCCTCGCCAGTTCCCTATTAAATCTACTAGACAGAGATGACTCAACGTCGCAAACCACAATTATGAATGAATTGATAGGAGCATATCTATTAAATTAATTGATAATTATTTCTATGAGATAGGGGGCAAACGAGTACGTGAGCGTAATGACCACCGCCACCCATAGACATTATCATATTTTACAAATCATGGAAAAAAGAAGATGAATACATATTTTTTGGCGAACCAATTTTAGGTGTTGATCTAAAGGTAAATTAACAAACTATGTACGTCTGTTCAATTCGTTCATATTTTCTGCTGTCGCATTTATATTATTATGATATATTTGCTCTTTATTGTCAAAATGTTGTACACGATAAAGAATATTTCATTCATTCATTACTTTCTTCCAAACCTTCCTTAAGATCACCTATCTCTTTACACTACCTGTGTATATTGCAGCAAAACATGTCATGATACATTTAAGTTTCGAAACGAACGAAACTGACTTATTGCCACGACAGTACGCACGTGTTATGAATTTAATCTTATATCGTACAAACAAACTTCTCATAACCCGCTCCCCTCGCTTCATTACACACGGCGATTCTTCAAACGTTAAATATGAGGAGCCCCCGTAATAACGTCTCATTATTGTTAAGAATTAAATTTTACTTCGTATATGAACTCGCTAAGAAGATTAATTTGTTTGTGTCAAAATATTTGATACAATCATCCAAAATTCAACACTAATTCCGATTGAAAAGTTTTGAAAGCTCTTGTTATGTATCTGTACCGTAGGTGGGCATTCGAACAATCGGAGCCTTTTTAGAATAGAATAAACATTTATCTAGTAGTTAAAAATCATATCACTGTTAACCACTAATAGCAGTTTCCTAATTTACAACATATCACTTATCATCATCATTATCATTATTAGCGCTTATCCGTCCACTGCTGATACTCGCATCCATCCCGGACCGGCTACTGCACGGAGACCGTCAACAGATCACTTATCATTTATTAATAAGTATAAGACATTAAAACAAACTAAAACAATAACAAGAAAAATAGAAGAATATACGAACCAAATAAAATGTAGATATAATGTTTATATTGATGTATAATTATTTACACCGTGATTGGTGTAAATAATTATACATCAATATAAAAATATATACTAAATGATTCAATTGCTAAAAAAATACCACAGAATATTCCGGACTGTGGAAGAACCACAGTCCAGAATGTTCTGTGGTATTTTTGCGACTACCGACACATCCGCGTACTTACTATGCCGATGCGTTACCCTCTTTTCTCCTCTACTCCAATGGCTGGCCTCCAATAATATTGCATTGTATCTAAAATACATCTGCAAAGGAACAATCACAACAAGATAAGTTTTTTCAGCGTAGTTAGTTTTTGTGTAGTATAAGGAGGTAGTTTGTAGTTATTAAAATATAGAATTATTAATTCATAGCCCGGGATGAATGCGAGCTGGAGATCGAGTCGTCTTGGTGGTCATTGAGAGAGGCCAATGTCCAGCAGTAGACCGATAAGGGCTGATAATGATGGTGGCGATAAGGACGTAATTAGCAGTGGAGCCTTCTGGCGTCTACCGATACGCATAAACATCCACATATACGTTACGAAGACGTGTTACCGTCCTTCCGCCTCCTACTCCAATGGGCCTCGGAACGTGACGCCATAAAGAACTGCCTAGCTGTTACTTTACGGAGATATTGCCTCCTTGCAGCGCCAACACACATTAACATCCGAATATACCTAGTCTTGCCATAAATAATGAAAAAAGAAAACATTTTTTTTAATTGCAAATAACGTTTAATATTTTTACAGTATGTTTGTGTAACACACAAATACAAAACAGTTAAAAATATAACCACTGACCTGAAATAAATCATAACCTAGCGGATTCAGGTCGGGACTAGATGAAGGGTAGTCTTTATCTCTAATCAAATCCGGAACGTTCGTTTTTACCACGATTGGGTGGATCGAGCTTAATGATCTTGTCCAGAGTCTTCCTGAAAGGACCATGCTTGGTTATTGAACATGGTCTTTCTATGGGGCTTAACTACCTTCTCAAGAAAGATATCTTGATACACTTGTGCCGACGTTTTGATACCTTTTTCACAAAAATATGGCTCAGTCAATCCTTCATAGCTAACACCCCACCAGACCGTCACCGAAGTCGGGTAATGCCCACGTTGCACTCGGTTGACTAATTGTGAAGCTTTCTTAGAGCTTTGAGCATAGATATGGTCATTTTGTTTCTTAAATGTTGCTCAATTTTAGAAGTTTCCTCATCCGTAAAGAAAAACTTTCTGTGCCTACCGCTTCAGTAGTTGTTTCGAATTTAACACCCTATTTATATTTAATTTATCAGTTAAGACATTACCAGTGCGTCTCTTGTAAGCTGCGAGACCTTAGTCATCTCTTAAAGTACGCGACATGGTTGCAAAACAAGGTGCAATCTTCACTTCCCGAGGTAAAATATTTTGCTTTCGGACAGGATTTCTTTGAACCACCTTTTCGTACGAACACTACGTGGACGGCCAGGTCTTTCTTTGTCACAATCAGAGGAAGTCTTATTGTATCTATTAATAGCCCAGTACACAAACATTTCACACACAAACAATTATGTTTTATTCATTACATAGTTCTACTTCAATATCCCACAATGTTGTACAATGTATTGGCGCCAAAATGAGGAAACACAATGAACAATCGAATAAAAATGACAGATTCCAAATTAAAATGCAATATTTTTTATTTTTTATTGTAACAATATTTTTTGCCAGAAATCAAAAAAAAAAAGAAATCAAGAGAAACAAGTGACACATGATATTGTGGGCACAAGTGTGTGCGCAAGTCTACTCTCTATACTTGTATTCCTGTATTTACCCTACGGGCTCTGCGAGGCATGGGAATATAACATCGCCAACTTCCCGACTCCGAGGTTCTATTAGTAGAATAAGAAATATTTTTTTACAGTTTAAACTAATAAATTTTACCAGGATTTTTTAAAATTCTAATAAAAGCTTCGAACAATTAACATACTTATGACACTTAGCATTAGGCCACGAGCCAGACGTGGCTACGTAAAAGCTATACAATAGGACGACACACGAGTAGTCCTGACCTTTACACTACTACCGCCACCCATTAATAACCGCATATCACCGCGTCCCCAATGGGCCACTGGCCCTTCACAAACCGCACGAAACACGACGTAGCCGTCACTTTACGAATGTGAGCGTGAGGTACCTCCCCGGTCGCGCATATCCTCTTACTAAAGTCATATTAAACATGTCTAATAAGCCCATAAGTGTCAGATAGAGTAGCTTGTACCAATTGACCGGGTCAACTGGTAGAAGCTACTGTAAGCGTTTTTTCTGTGGCAATAGAGATATCGTAGTCAGTAAAATAATTAAAGTATTTTAAGTTATACAGGAATCACACAAACGTGTATAAAGTCGCGGGTGTTAGCTAGTGAAATGAAAGGGGGTAAATTTGATCCCATTCTATAACCCTCAGCCATATATCAACGTAACAGCTCCGTGAGTAATGGAGACAGCCTACAACGAACTATAATACGTCTAAATACACTGTCGACAGGCATAAACAGTTGAAATAATTATCAGGATAAGCCTGGATCAGCCAGGCCCTCGAGATTTTAACCCTTCTGACAACGTCTTATGCAAATTTCAAAACTTTAACGCGGACTATTGTCAATCGTATTTTCTCACTTAATGCATAATGATCTATAATCGGACGAATTTGGGTTGGTATTTGAATGTTTCGCAGTTTGTCCTGTTACTTTTTTACAATTTGATATGTTAATGGTCTCCCGATTGTTCCAAGGGGTATGATATAAGAACTATTTACAAGAAAGTAAGAAACGTTCGCATTGGACTATGTACACGAGTATTTAAATATGTAATTAATACATTACCGGATTTGAAAATGGAATTTATACATCATTCCATTTTCAAATGTAGGTGATCAATTTCTATTTATGTTTCTTATTGGAATGTTTGCAGTAATCGAGCAAACCGAGCCCGCTTAGAGGGAGAACAACAACACCCATAAACATTCTTTTTTTCTCCCCTCTTCTAATAGCCCAACGGCTTCTCACAACCCGCACGAAACGCAACTTCATATGTATCATGTATCAGAGGTGTCCTCACCGGTCTGCCGGCGCAATTCGACCACAACGCAGCATGAACGTATACTGACTTACGAGTTGTGGATGTACTAGCACTACCTCTTCGGGGATAATAGGCGTGAAGGTACAATAGTGCAACAATATTAACATTACGTAAAACTATTACTGACTTCAATAAAATATAGAAATATTTACAAAATTAAAGTATTATATCTAAAATTATTAATGTTTGCTTAGGTCTTAGTCTTAGATTAAGTCAATAAATTGTTGAGTTTGATTTTCAATTTTTTTAAGGCCAGATTTAGTATTAATACACTTAACTTTACCAAACACTTGACCAAAGAATAATTCTTATACCAAAGTTAACTCATGACCAAAGAATAATTCTTATCATTTTCATTTCTCATCCTGGGGTGTCAACATTTGATAGCTCTAGTGAGCTGGGTGATCATCTAGGCGTTCATTAAAAGAGGCTCAATTCTGCTGTGTACGAATTCTTGAAATACATTTATTTTCATTATTATCAACGGACAATAATGAAAATAAATGTATTTTAAGAAGGCGCAACTTAGGTTTTCTATCTTTTTTAAATTTATTTTTCTAAACCAATAATATAAAGTTGAAGAGTTTGTTCGTTTGAACCTGCTATTATCAGGAACGATTGGCCTGAACTGAAAAATTACTATGTGTTCTGTTGAATAACCCATCTATCGAGTAAGTCTATAGGCTATATATTATCACTCTACGACTAATAGAACCAGAGTCACGCGAGCGAAACCGCGAAGTGATTTGCATGCGAGGGACACCAACAATCGGATCACCTTATGTTCAAAGAGTAGATCCATTAGGTTACTTGACCTCATCTGTCGTGGATACAGTATACTTTCATAGCCTGTACAGAACATGACACCATACATTCCTCAACCCGAGGGGCACATCTTTACCCATCTGCAGGAAAAGAGGATTTCTGTCCCACTATCGTCTCCCTAAACCAGCGGACACAAAAGTCTTCGCTATTCCGATGAACTGTAGGGACGGGTGTAATAGCGTCGCAAACCAGTATTAGGTCCCTTCAAAAAAAAAAAAAAAAAAACATAAACATCACATGTGGCTGTGGTAGGAACCTGTGCATTTCTATGTTCATCATTTCGGGACTTGTACAGTTGCTGTATTACAATATTACATACAAGTCCTAAAATAACCTCATGGTTATAAAGCTGTGAAAAACATAGGAAATACACAAAAGTACAGTTGGAATAACAAACTTAGATAAATATAATAAACGTTTATATCGTAGCGAATAATTCCACGGCCGCGGTTAATGCACCTACACACACGGTGACTTCATCGCAGCCCTCGATGAATAATCCCGAGCTCTTTAATTTGCTAGGAGATATATTGAATAGTCTAATTCGCTCTGATCATCCAAAGGTCTTCAGATAAAGTTACAGTAAAATAGTCATAATTTTCGTACAATATATATTGCAATATGTACTGTATATATTGCAATATGTGCTGTATATATTGCAATATATACTGTACATATTGCAATATACACTGTATATATTGCAATATATACAGAATATATTGCGAAATATTTATCATTTTCGATACGTGTAAATAACTTTTTATATTTATTTATTTTTTCCTTTGTTAGGGCTCCGATCTTAAATCTTTAGATTTGCTGTCGTTATTTTCCTCTAACGCACCTAAAGAAGTTTTTTTTTTTTAGAATAGGGGGCAAATGAGCAATCGGAGCCCTTTTAACAACTACCGACGCTCATGGACATCCACACAATTACTATGTCGATGCGTTGCGCTCCTTCCGCCCCAATGGGCCACCAGCTAATCACAAGGCGACACTGAAGATATCACCTTACGGCGGTATTGTGTGTGCGAGAGGTACCTCCCCGGTCGAGCCGGCCCAATTGCATAGGAGGATGTAGTGTCATGCACTATGCATGACACTACCTCCTTCAATGCAGCATGGCACTACCTTAAAAAAACTATTATTATGTAATATGTTGCTAAGTCGAGACCTAACATCGCCCAGTAAGAAAATATCAGAACACAAGTGGAGTGACACCACCCATGGAAAATCTATCGCAATAGAATTTTTTCACGATGAAAGTAATTTTTGTCTTCTGCCAGATTGTAACATATATCTGCGCACAATTTCATATCGATACTATGGGCTCTTTTTGGTTGAAAGATTAACCTGACCATTGGGAGAGTGGCGAAAAGGAGGGCACAGGATTTGCATGACAACATTAATGGGGATATCTATGGGCGTCGGTAGTTGTCAAAAGTCTCCTTCGTATATACAATATTAGTAGAATTTCCTTGTGTGTGTCTAGTTAGACTCCGTCAACTGGACACATACCAAATAAACAAGTGTTGGATCTAGTTAGGCTACAGGCAGTCTTATAAGACCTCATTTTTTTACAGAATAGGCAATGCCGATGAATATCCACATAATTACTATGCCGAGGTTACATAGGAGGATGTAGTGTTATGCACTAATGCACCATACATGGCACTACCCCCGCCTATGCAGAATGGCACTAACCCTTCCTAAAATGGAACCCTAAGACTAAACACAACATCTGTACGTGTATCGACGCCTAACGATGTAGGAAGTGGTTACATCAAAAAGAGATTCACCCAGGGCGGGCGGGCTAAGGGCCGCTTACGAAATTCTGAATCAAAGCTTCTGCTTGGGTGGCCACCGATAACAATGATTGTTTTCACTCCCAGCCCGCCAAAGGAAACGCCGCCAAATATCTAATTGGAATTTGTAATTACTGGCCGCTTTCTAATTAGTTTGGCCGACTCGTATACATTCTTATGAGAATATACATAGTTTCGGTATCCGTTTTCGAATTTTGTAGTCCTAATTTTGAAATTTTGAATAACGAATTTTAGAAATAACACACCCTAAAAAAAGATGGATAAGAAGGAAAGACTACTTAATACGGACTGACGATGTCGCATGGGGTATTTTTATTTAGTCGGTCCAAGGCAGATGCGTGTAACAGGTCAGGTTTCAGGTTCGCGTTAGGCAAAAAAGAAAAAGGTTGAACCTAAAACCTTTCCTAAAGAATCGTTTAGGAATTAAATATGTTTAAGAGTTTAGATAAAACCTCTTACGCTCGCATGATACCGCCGTAAAAGTGCAGCTATGTTGGCGCATTTGGTGCGGTTTGTGAGTAGCCGGTCACCCATTGGTGTTAAGGAAGGTAATGCATCTGTGACGATAGTATCCACCCCTTTACTATAAAATACAGGTCTCCACATCTGTGGGGCATCCAAATTCCACTGGATTAACTAAGACATCCAACTGACAATGGTTGGATCCTCCCTAAAAAGCTCTGCTCCTCCATAAAAAGCTGCGCGGACTTAGACTATCTGAGGGATTCAAACCAGCTACTTTCAAGGTTAGCGTACGTAACGTGATACTCTCGCTTTGCACCAATAAGTATTTATGTGACCATTAACCCTCCTTATAACCCCTTACATTGCAATCGGGTAAAATACAAGAATAATTATTCAGAATCACCTGCTTGAATCGTAAAAAATTAGAGGTACACGCATAAAATAGGAGAGAGCAATTTTCTAAACCCTTTCACATAAATTGCAAGTGCGATTTCCATTTAGAGCACACGGGGCCAACATTAAGGATCCTCAGACGAGATGACCGAGGGTCGGCTTGACCTGGGCCCTGTGGGGTGGAAGAAAGGGCTCATTTTCATTAGGCAACTAAGCGTTAGAGAATTATATGTAGATTTATATGGCATACACAACGCTGTGGTTACCAAACTTTGGGTGATTTGATTTATCATGAAATGAATATTACAGTTTCTATTTAATTATTTTATTAGGGTTTTTCATTTATTATATATTTCGTTTTTAATAAGTATGACATAATTTATAAGTAATCCTTAGGTCTAAGAAGCGTTTTATGATGAACTTAGGCTAAATAATCAATAATATACGAAATTAGCATCACCCCTCAGTTTTACCTGCGTAACTCCTGTCCTGTCAGTTGGAGCGTCATGATATATAAATGCGGACCAGTAGTTCTAGATATAACCGCGTTCAGGTAAACAGGTTCTTCAGCTTTATATTATTAGATCTATAGACCATAATAATTTTTGCACTACAATAAAACAAACAAAACCGAATAAGTTGTTATTTTGTAGTTCTAGTGTACACGCGTACAAGTGTAAAAACGTGACAATTAAATTGTATTCAATTTTCCCCTTTAAGACCCCCTAATATATTATTTATTTCAATAGCTTCTTAATATATTATTTATTTCAATAGCTTCTTAAAGGGATTAATTACAGTTACAGTAATATATTATGATTTATTTCCATATAAACCCGCATAATCGGACGATACGTAGGCGCTAGATGAGTTGCCACTCCTTAATTATTGCCGGGCTCACAATGACCGTTCACTGTGCCCGCCACGATCACAGTGCCGCTCGATCTGCCACAGCGTCTTCAGCTTCGTCATCATCATCAGCAGCCAGAAGACGTCACTGAAGGAAGAGCCGCAGGTCACGGGTCGATGCAACAAGATTCAGTACGACATGAAATGATCATGGAACATTAAATAAACCGCCCTCCAACGTTGGCAATGACATCAAAACTTTTTACCCATAATACTTGGCTGTATCTCTGATGCGTTGGGTTATAAAGTTTCTCAGTAATAGTTATAGTTCGAGGACTATTAATCACGGTAGCATATTATATAAAAAGAATACTAAATAAAACAGTATTTGCGAACGAGCCAATAGAATATTACCATAGTTCACAGATGGGGGGCACCCCTCTTAGGTGTACGGTAGCATCAGGGGGATTTTGGTAAGTAATCAGCACATTCATCCAACACAGCCGTCCAAACCCACCCAGGTCGGTGGCAGTGAGTAAATAGGTAAATTTCGTCGTGAAATAAAAAAGAACCAAAGCACTATTATAAGGTGTGGTTTAATATTTGAACAGATAGATTAATTACAATTACCAACGTTTGAGAAGCGCTGCGCGTGTTAACGAGAGTCGGGGGTGAGTCCAGTGACCCTTTCGTTTGAAGCGAGAGGCACTTTTTGCTTGAGCCGGCATTCCGCGCCCAAGAAACCACGCCAGGCACGCTGCAAGCGCAGGCATTCCTACACTTATGAATAACATTTGTTATAACTTATTCCGAATGCTTTTAGGGTAATAAAGAATAACTTGAGCATACATTGCGGAGTAATTCGGTGATGTTTTACCAAAGGCACGTAGGGATAAAAGTTTGCTTCAAAGGTCTGTTTGTCTGATGGTACATTTAGAAAGTGTGGATAGATAAGTCACCGTTACACTACAAAGTGCAACATTATAATGATTACCTAAGTAAAGTTTTATTGTCTACGTCATCACAATAATATATAATTAAACATTTAGAAATATTAAATAGGAAATAATAAATATATACATATGTTAATGTTAGTATAAGTATGTACATAATGTTAAAGTTAAGATTATAAGAGCTATGTGAATAAATTAAATTAATTATAATGATCTTGAATAAAACAAAATCAATTTAACTTGGGTAAATAATTATCATCTCTTTGTATGTTATTCAAAATATAAAAGTAGAAATAACGACTGTTGTTAAAAATGGTTTTCATTTACATGCAAAACGTAAATTTTATATTATTTATTATCCATCACCTACATCATCGTAATCGTTCGTTTCGTATCGTAGTTCAATCATTGTAACTCCGACAACTTGTCAAATTCGGACCTTTACTATAAATTGAAAAATCCCAATTCTAAGTCTGACCCGGGAATCGAAACTGGCACATCACGTTTGTGGTTGAAAATGCTTCCACTAGACCAAGAGGTAGTCAAGTATTTATATGAAGTTGCGCAAAACGTTAGCAACGAACACGCCTATAGCATTATCCCTCGGAGAGCCTCTTGTAAATCGCACAAAATTAAAGTTCCTTTTTTAGAAACAATTCTAAACTCGCCAACTTGTATTTTAGCGGCGTGTTCACATGCTGGCCAACTTTAAAAAGTTGTGCGGACTTTAAAACGCCGATTTATATCAGTACCCTCCGCGTTTGTGTTAGGGGCTTAATTGAAACACTCAAACGCGTCGTTTTATTTTGAATTATTATTTTTTTTTGTTTATGCAGATTGGCCATAAAAAACAAAACCTTATTAAAAATGCATGATTGAATGTCAAACTTCTTGAATAGTGGTGATTATAGATTCGAGTAATATAGTCGCTGCTGCACAGTTTTAGGAGGACTTTAAGCTGGCTCATTGGGGGCCTAAACATTATCTAGCCTTTCTTGTAGTGCAAAAGAGGGATCTCTTTCGCACTATAAGAATGAAGAAATTAGATTTTTAAGAAAAAAATTTGCAGTTATTTTTTTTTCCTTGTTGCAATATTTATTGCAATACTAGGTATTGAAAAAGCAATTAAGTTGTAAAATATTCCTTTTACCCACAAGGCTATGAAGCTTTCGATAAGCGATGCGTGCGAAAAGTTCAGGAGGTGGTGAAACTTGCAAATGCATGATACACAACTAAAGGTCAATCTCCAGCAAACCTGATATAGTTACCACCACAGGGTTAAACTATCTACCATTCAGGAAGTACCTTCACGCCTTATCCCCGAAGAGTTAGACAGAGGTGTGCCAGTACATCCACAACTCGTAAGTCCAGTAGATACACAAGCACACCCACGATTAGATAAGGTACTGAGGCCCATGACGTCATAGGTGGCAAGCCTATGGTAATTTCGGGCACATTCCAATCGCGGATAATGTAATACCTGCTCAGAATAATCTGGGAAACATTTAATAACAGTTGCCCGACCCGGGTGTCGATCCCAGGACCCCACGCGGCTAATGGTCTCAACGGGCGTCACCCACACCGGTACACCACATAGGCGATATACCATTATAATTTAAAAATCCAATATACATAAAGTTTAAATAACAAAAAAGGAATTAATAAAACAAATATAAAAGTCAGGGAAAAGTCCACAAAACCCCAAAATTACGTTCCAAAACCCCGAGAGTTTTCCAACAAACACCTGGACCGTACGTTACTGTCAAAGCGACATTATTGTAGGTAGGCCGATTAATCAGTCTGTGCATATAGTGGCAGCATGGTAATTAGATTTAAGAACAACTGGGCGGCGTCAGGCCGGGAATGGGTTGCATTAATTTGAGCTTCTCTAACGAGGGCGACGGTCGGCCTCACCGACTGGGACCTTGCACTTCTGTCCGAACCATAGAGCCGATATTAGTTTTTGTTTATTGTTGAATTTTAATTCTCTATTATGAGCGAGGTAAAATTTTACTAACTTCAATTAATATAATTGTATAACCTACTTATAAATAAACGTATTGTCGTTCGTTTATTATAAGAATAAAACATCAAGAGAGCGTGCAGATGTATGCTTGGATACTCCGGTATGTTGAATAGCCTTTACCTCACACTGCACCCTATGCTTAAGTAATCGTTGTTAGCCGAAAATAGAATAAATACAAACAATTTGTTCAAATTCAAATTGAAAATAAATAAGAAAACAATAAACTATAATTCGAATGGAACACAGAATATTTTAACACACATCATATGTGCGGTCAGCTAATTTTCAAATTATTTGCTATTATTAGCACGGGAGTAGGCTAACGTGGTGTGATAATTCCACAGATATTATTATTATTAAGGGCGTCCTAAGTTACAGAAGACTCCAAAAGTTTTTTGCAAATTTTAAAATGAAGCTTTAAAAATTACACAATGTTTAAAGTAATTTTTGCATGAAACGGTCCGAGACATACATACATCTTTTTAATAGAATAGTTACACAATGGCCTACTCCACACCTTGCCCTGTGCTCTTGATGTGTCCGGCGTAGCATCGGCTGCGCGTCCACTGCGCTATGTTTATTACAATCTGACGGCTAATGCTTACCGGCCTTACACGGCCCTAGTGTTACATCGGATTTAAACTTGACAATGTTTATTGTTCTCAGTGGTTACGTCTTACCGTTCATCCTCTTACTATACTATATATCCTCAGCCGTAGCAAGAACTGCTGATTTGCCGATATGTAAAAAGTTATATATGTAGATACTTTAAAGGTATGTTATCTATGAGAATCGGTAATCACTACTTTAAGTCTGTTCATCATTGCCCGAAGCAACAATTGTTTTAGGGTTATGTCGCTTAAAAACGGTTCCTTTATAGGATCCCTTTCTTGACAGCCTGTCTATCCATCTGTACGTCAAGAATTTTTTGCCGGAAACGCATGGAAGAATTAAACTACCCAGATGATGTTCCTACTTCTTGGCAATTTTGTGATTCTAGGATAGTTTCGGTTTTTTTTGATTCCATACAAAATATGCACATAAACAGTGTAATATTTTTTTATGTGCACATTTTTTTCTCATTGCATTGACTTAGGTAGTATCATAAGTTCCTTCTATGTCGTACAATACGTTTATAACTTAAAAAGCGCTTTATTTTAGTTATTTATATTTCATAATTTTTACATTTAAAACTACTGACCCGCTTTTGATAAAATCTTCCCTGTTCCTTGAATGTCAGTATATTAAAAACGAATGATCAAATTTAGAGACATATTTTAAGAGATATTCTTGGGAAATACAAACAAAAATACACACCTACATACATCTTTACACATTGTATATTTGTTTGTAAGCGATAAAAAAGTTATAGTAAAAACGTAAAAAGTTATAGTAAATATTTTGCCATTTCGATTAAATTATATAGTCAATTATCAATTGTATTAATTCGAATCAATAACCACCTTTTTTCTAAAATCGGTCGACTTAAAGAAATATTCTTAAGCAGATTAAACTTAATTTCATTAGAGTAATTTAAAGAAAAACATTGCCGTGACAAAGGGAGATAAAATATCTAATATTAAGCAGATTCTGCTAACGTTTATCTGGTCAACGGAAGGGTTGTTGAACTATCTCCCCCGGGGTGAGGCCCGCAAACAATGCGGCCCTCTGTATGCACGGACTTAAATAAAAGGTTTGATTTTGTGTTGTAAGGGAGCTCTGCCAATATTTGACAGCCGACCGATCTACATACCTTTATTAGACGCTAAAAGGTCTGATTGTAATGAAAATGCTCAAGATATTTCGAGTATGCTCAGATCCGATTCAATGCGGTTCATGCGCACAGTTTTTAGGCTTGTAAAGTTTATTCAGTAGCTCGGACTAAACTTGAGACTCAAACTGACCTGACATTTCTTGTTTTATTGTATACGTAAGTAGCCGTCCGAACCTTATTATGATCATCGACAACCACAGACATCCGCATAATAGTGATACAGATAAGTTGTCTTCCGTACCTCCTGGCCTTCCAATGGGACACCAGAATCTCATAAATGTTTTATTATTATTATTATTATAATATTATTACGGCTTATGTGAAATATGGCGCTATCTCTAGAACTTGTGCAAAGTTTCGTAAGTGTTTCTTCTGTAATTCTTCTTCTTGTCTCTTCTGTAAGTATTACTTGAGTTACTAGTTTCCAGAAAGCTTAAAGAAATTAAAGGAAATAATTTACTACTTAATATTTTGCAAAGGGCCTTTTACAAGAGGTAGTGCCATGCTGCAATTGCAGAGGAATTGGGTTGGCATGACCGGGGAGGTACTTTTCGCTCACATAATATCGCCGTAAAGTGACATCTTCAGTATCGCATTTCGTACGGTTTGTGAGTAGCCCTTTAGGGGGGGGGGGGAGAGGATGCGGATGTTCATGGGCATCAGTAGTCGTAAAAAGGCTCCGATTTCTCTTTTGAACATTTATATATTTAATATTTAATATTTTTTTATATTTTTATATAGGTATTTAGGATTTTTATAATAGAAATGCATAATATATAAACATCCATGGCCTAGACGAGATTCGAACCCGCGACGTGGATCAACCGCCACATTACTAACTGTGCCAGCTGGTTGAATTTGCGGTTGGAGTAATGATTGTTCTCAACTGTGGTACACTCGCAGGTTTTTTACACACACTGTTTGTTTAGACGAAACCAAAATATTGTAGAAATATATAGTGCCAGCTTTTGCCCGCGATTTTGTCCGCGCGCACTACAGACAAAACCTCGTGTAAAAGTTATAACTTCTAAAGCCTATGTATTATTCAGCGAGCTTATTCGTCGCGTGATATCGGATACTTCAGTTCTCTGCCTTATGACTTCGTTACGAATTCTGTCGGACATAGAGACACCAAACAGCACGTTCAATAGCCCGTTGAGCTACCGCAAACTTGCGGATCAGTCCTAATTAAGAGGCCATGTTTCGGCCCCATAGGTCATGATGAAGTGGCAATGGGCTGGTGACACACTCAGAAGGACAGATGACAGATGGGCCAGTAGGGTTCTGGAGTGGAGGCGCGTTTAGAAAAATGAAATATTGGTCAACCGTTAACCAGGTGGGAAGACGATCTCCATACAGTAGCCGGTCCGGGGTGGATGCGACTAGCAGGAAATCTTAACATTCATTGAAAGAGGTCTGTCCAGCAGTGGACCGGTAGGGGCTGATAATGATGATGTATTATTCTGACGTGTGAGCTATATTATCGAAAATTTTATTAAAACACATTTTATGTGAACTTAACATACTTTTATAATATTAATAGGATACTGAGCTCTGACATGTTAGAGACATAAAATAAATATTGTGTTTGGCATAAAGAATCCTCAGTTGCAAGATACAAAGTTATGGCTAATAAAAAATATTTTAGTAACAAATGATTATATGCACTTTATGATGTTTTCCATTCAACATTGGCACAAGTTTTTACAGCAAATCTGCCACGTTGCCACCGCAAACACATCTATATTATAAGGCTGTAGTTTGTATGTTTCCGTGGCCACGTTATGCCCATGAATTCCAATTTGAAAAATCTTTCACTCATGGATCTGTACTAATGTTATAAATTTGAAAATTGGGATGTGATTATTCATTATTAACTGCCCTTGTCGGTCCACTACTGGACATA
The DNA here is from genome assembly GCA_017140195.1 of Eumaeus atala. Lineage (NCBI taxonomy): Eukaryota > Metazoa > Arthropoda > Insecta > Lepidoptera > Lycaenidae > Eumaeus > Eumaeus atala. Next base: position 494,230 of record JAFELO010000386.1, on the reverse strand, counting down.
GGCCACCTTCAATGAACGCCAAGACGACTAATCTCCTGCTACTCGCATCCATCCCGGACCGGCTACTGCACGGAGATCGTCTTCCCACCTGGTGAACAGTCGACCAACACTTTCGTTTTCTTAAACGCGGCCTCCACTTCAGAACCTTATTGGCCCATCTGCAACGTGTGACCGGCCCATTGCCACTTCAGCGAGCTTAATCGTAGCGTGATATCGGATACTTTAGTTCTCCGCCTTATGACTTCGTTACAAATTATGTCAGGACAGAGAGACACCCAACATAGCGCGTTCAATACCACGTTGAGCTACCGCAAATTTGTGGACTAGTTCTAAATTAAGAGGACATAACCTTTGTCTTGTCCAAGTTCATTCTAAGGCCAATACGTCGGGAGGATTCATTTAGGCTATGCAACATATCCTGCAAGCTCTCCAACGATATTGTCGGCGAAACAAAGATGTGAGTGGTACTCGCCGTTAATATTTATTCCGCATTCTGCTCAGTTTAAAGTCTTAAAGAGGTTCTCCAAAGCATTAGTGAACACTTTCGGGGAAATGATATCCCACTGTCACACTCCAATAGGATTGGCCCTGTTTAACCTCCCGGAATCTGCCCAGCTTTTGACAGCTTTCTCATAGTCCACAGAGGAAAGGCACAGCGGCTGATTGTATTCATGTGTCTTTTGTACATGTTGCCTTATGGTGAAAATAAGGTCCACAGTGCTAAATCCTCCTGCAAAACCCAGTCTGCTCCGGTGGCTGAAATTCGTCAAGCCTTGTGGTGAGACGATTTGTCAAGACTCTTGAGAACAACTTGTAAGTATGGCCAAGAAGGAATTGGTCTGTAATTTTGAAGGAGTGATTTGTCACCCTTCTTAAAAAATAAAACAATGTCACTTCCAAGCTATGACTTGGAAGATACGCCCCACTGAAGGACAGAGCAAGAGCTAGACTAATCTTACTCAAGCTGACGTTCGGAAGATCGCCTGACAAATGTCGTGTCAGGCTTGCCCGCGGATTTTATGGTGATAATTGGCTAAGAGTTATGCTGGACGTCGCGTTTTGTGCGGTTCACTCGAGTTCGGCAGGCCCGTAAGACAAATGTGGATGTTTTAGTTCGTCAACTGTCGTCAAAAGACTCCCACTGTTAATTTTCCTACTAACACTACATAGAAGTAAATTTCGTCTAATAAATAAGGTAACAATTGAATTACTAGAAAAGTATTCGAAGTTCACGATACCATAAATATCAATTAATACTGATATCGTCATTCGCTTCCTGCGGATGGCCACCGGCTGTACGTGGAACATACGCAATGTCGACCTACACAAGGACTTTGAATTGCCCTCTATCAGAGGTAACTTCAAAGACATCTCAAATGCATATTTCCTCGTCACCATAACTTTCTCGTTACAAGATAATGGACTATGATCCAAATTGTGTTACTATCATTGGTCGTACGATCACATCACGACTACTGTCAAACACTTTCAGAAAATATGCTTTTAGACATGACACCGTACACTCCATGTAGGCACACGCAGACTTCTCTTTCCGGGGACAGATGCGATACATACCCTATAAACCATGCACTCGTCAAGTCAGACAACAGTACACACGTACAACTGCAAACAGTCCGAACGGCACCTTCAGAGTAGGGACTAATCCCAATACGATTCGTGATTTGCCGACCTCAAATAATACCGCTGTACCGGTTAGGTATTCCGAGACTACTGCGCGCGAATTCCTTCACCCGTCTGAGGGTGAAGGTGGGTACGGGCCCGAGCCATGATCCTCTCCATACGCGAAACGTTCACTTCAGCGCATAGGCCATTTTAGCTACCGCGCGCGAGCTGTCCCAGACGTCAGAGTCGGGGAGGGGGGACCTCTCGGTCCCTCTGGCCATTACAACAATAGTTAAATTATCATTACATACACTGTCACATCGGGATGCTCCTCTCCCATCTGTGGGAGAGGGAGGGGGTGTGGGTCCATCCTACGGCCACAAACCTAGTTTCCTGGCAATCCGACAAGGCTGTATTAAGCTTCTCTTCGCTTCCACAACAAAAGCTGATGTCTGTCTTTATGTAATCAATTTTCTCAAAATCAACGATGCGGATTTTCATGAGATTATAAAAGCCAGGGACAGAGTGATTCCGAAGTAAGGTTTCAGTGTATAATTTGTTATTGTAACAATTTGGTCCCTATTCACGGACCAATTGATAGTTTTTTTATAGCATATTGGGGCAAACAAGCAGTCCGAGCCTTTTGATGGCTACCGATGCCCATGGAAATTCGCGTGATAGTCACGCGGATACGTTTCCCTTCATCGCTCCCAGTGAGCCACCGGCTACTCACCGGATTTCTCGGTTTCATTTCATTTCATCCCAAAGCCTCGGTGAGCACGTTTAAGCGTTGGTCCTGTACCTGATTTCTCCCGTCCGGTCCGAGTAATTGACTGCCATCCGGTCCGAGTAATTGAATGAGGGAAAAGAGTGTTCCACCATACGAGCTACGCTAATCGTTATTCTGTACACAGAAGACCGTTGTAACCAAAATTGTATATTTTAAACTCTATATATATTTCCATACATCTATGCTCTATACCGGTCCGGGATGGATGCGAGTAGCAGGAGATCGGTCGTCTTGGCGTTCATTGAGAGAGGCCTACGTCCAGCAGTGGGCCGATAAGGGCCGATAATGATAATGA
>JAFELO010000386.1:476999-490572 GCA_017140195.1 Eumaeus atala | reverse complement strand
CCGAAGTAAGGTTTCAGTGTATAATTTGTTATTGTAACAATTTGGCCCCTATTCACGGACCAATTGATAGTTTTTTTATAGCATAATGGGGCAAACAAGCAGTCCGAGCATTTTGATGGCTACCGATGCCCATGGAAATTCGCGTGATAGTCACGCGGATACGTTTCCCTTCATCGCTCCCAGTGAGCCACCGGCTACTCACCGGATTTCTCGGTTTCATTTCATTTCACCCCAAAGCCTCGGTGAGCACGTTTAAGCGTTGGTCTTGTACCTGATTTCTCCCGTCCGGTCCGAGTAATTGACTGCCGTCCGGTCCGAGTAATTGAATGAGGGAAAAGAGTGTTCCACCATACGAGCTACGCTAATGGTTATTCTGTACACAGAAGACCGTTGTAACCAAAATTGGGCTATCATATATAGAAGTGTATATTTTAAACTCTATATATATTTCCATACATCTATGTTCTATACCGGTCCGGGATGGATGCGAGTAGCAGGAGATCGGTCGTCTTGGCGTTCATTGAGAGAGGCCTACGTCCAGCAGTGGGCCGATGAGGGCCGATAATGATAATGATGATGATATTTTATACTAGTATTACAAGGGGGTAAAGTTTGTAGGCAAATCTTTGGAAATGTTGAATATATGAAAATTCTTTCACTAACACAAATCTACACGATTCAGAAGTAACAATATGTTATGATCGAACACATTTTATTTATTCTTGGAAGGATACAACCGGAGAGAATTAGGTGCAGTATCCACCAGCCCTATTCCGTGGCCGGTAACGTGTAGCACCGCAAATTCCACACTTCGGGCTGTTATTTTCTAGTGAGAGTGACATTGACACCAACATTGAAAATCCTAACACCACCTTTTGGTCCGACTCGGGACGTCGCCATCTGAGGCGGAACGTGCTTGCCACTAGATCAAGTGGCCGTTCCACTAGCCACCACGAACCGGTTCCTGAAACTCCGGAATGTCCGACCGAAATAATTGGGAAGGCAAAGAATTTTGTGTTGTCGAAAACGCTTCCAAACTTACCATCACGTGACTTAATCGCTCGTTTACAACCACAAATGCGATCACAAAACATTTTATCAATTTTTGTAAATATTTTGTAAGTTCTTTCTTCCAAAAATGTCGTTGTTGTACATTAGAGGTGCTAGTTAAAATTTATCAAATTAAAAAACCATAGAGTATAGAGATTTTTTACAGCACACGCAAAAACACAGTACAGTTGTCTTTACAATTTTTTTTTTTTTATTATTAATATTCTTTTATTAGATTTTATATTTTTTGTTACTTGATTTTATTAAGAAGAAAGTTGTGAAGATAAAAAATACATATAAATTGTGTGTTTTTTGCGCGTTTAGATCTCTGGAGATCTGGAGAATATTCTCGTGATAGTAAACGACGTTATTAGCAGCTATCGGCGACACCCCTTCTCATTGCGTTCACATCACAGCTCATAGCTAGCAGATTTCATAGACGCGATACCTTAAGGATTTTATTAAATACGCCGCCTAACAAGCCCTTACGTATTTACAATTAGGAGAGTATATATCCTCTGTTTAAGAAGAAAGGAATATAAAATAAAATAATGGCACAACATTTTTTTCCAAAAATGAGAAATCCAAATAAGTTCATTTATGATATAATTGTTCTGTAATTTTTTTATTCCATTCCATAGACCGATTAGAGAACAAGTTATCCATATTGACCTTAAAAAGAGGTCAGACCAATTATATCTGTTACAAAACTATGACAGATAAAAAAACTTTGGCAGCTCTATGTGTGGAATAACGTTGATTATTTTTACACTTTACACGTTTTCCGAGAACAAATTTGGTGAAGAATATTAATTATTATATAATACCAAAACGAATGTACTTTATAATTTGTATCTAAATACTGTAATCATGATTTTGCTACTTTTTAAGTTTGTAGTTACAAGAAAAAAAAACAATGAATGACGCCATTTCTATCAATTCATCACTTCATTTTTATTAAATTAAGTATGAATATTATTATTAATTTACTATTTATGTTGCAATGTATGTAATTATTGAACTTTTGAGCACACACTTTTAAACTTTTTCACTTCACTTTGCAAAGCTTCATGTGGCATCTACTCCTGATGTATCGGTATCGGTCGCAGGCTTATCAGTAGTGTGATAGTGACGAGTGCCAGCATGCTGATCGGCTGCTAAATGCCGCAAGATGCACGCGCCGTCTCGCTCCCACGGCCGCCGCGCCTGCATCTCTCGCTCGCGCCGGCGCGAACACGTGTTTATTTGTATGTTTTATCCTTCGGCGGCTTTAAACCCAACCCACCCCGACCGCAAAGTGCTCTCCCCCGCGCCCGCGCCGTCGACGCCTCTCGCTTGCCGCCACCGCACGGACTCACCCGCGAAACTTTGGCCGAACTCGACGGGCGGACGTCGCGCGTATTCGAACTAACTGCGGCCAGTCGCAAGTCGTATCCCGGCCGCGGCCGACGCACAGTCACACGGTAACGGAAAAGTTTAAAACGAAAGTGAGAGCGGCCCAAAAAGTGTCATTGAAAACTAGTGAAAAAGTTTTTTCGTCGCGCGCGGGGGCGCCACCCCGAAAAAATCGGCCCCTCGCGCCCCACCTTTCATTCAGCGAAAAAAGTGTGGCAAGGCCGTACTACGATAACATCTACGCGAACGTATTTGGTACAGAGAACCGTGACGATGTGTGCCTCACTGCGATAGTGATCAGAGTGGAGTGCACAGTGAGATGTGACCGGACACACGCCCCATGTGCAGCGCGCAGAGGGCTCGTGTGAGGATGCACCTGACGGGTGCCACCAGCGGTGGGGTGTCACCTGACACCAGTTCCACCCTCCTCCATGAGACGTACACGAAGATGACTTCAGATATCCTCGCGGAGAGGACTCTGGGCGACTTCCTCTCCGAACACCCGGGAGAGTTGGTCAGGACTGGCAGCCCGCACTTCGTCTGTACCGTGTTGCCGCCGCATTGGCGCTCGAACAAGACGTTGCCAGTGGCGTTCAAGGTGGTCGCGCTCGGCGACGTCGGCGACGGCACCCTGGTGACGGTGCGGGCGGGCAACGACGAGAACTGCTGCGCCGAGCTGCGGAACAGCTCGGCGGTGATGAAGAACCAGGTGGCCAAGTTCAACGACCTGCGATTCGTCGGCCGCAGCGGTCGCGGTGAGTGCGGAAGGTGCAGTTATTGTTACAGAATGAGTATAACATACAACACAACACTGAGAAATCTTTATACATAAAATTAACTAACTACACAATAAAAGAAAAATGTACGTACATGTGAACCGTTCATTGGGAGGCGTAATATCTCAAAAATTATTTCCAGGAAAAATAAAATCAGACTTCATTTTTTCTTGAAATAATTTGTTTTACAAACAATTATAAAAAAAGTGATAAAAAAATAGTAATTGAAAACTAGTAAAACATATCATCCGGACTTAGCGAATACCTCTGTTTGTTAAACGTTATACAGATATGTTAATAGATGGTATAATTACACATCATACTTTTTCCATTCCTCATCATGTTTTTAAGTGATACCAGTATAATATAAACATAATTGTTACTAAATCCATAAAGTATATAAATGAATATCAAATTCTATATTACAAAAGTAGACTTAATTATAAAATGAACACCGGATAATAAAGATTGAAGCCACTAAACAATAATTATGTACAATAAAACAGCAATCAAAAGCTTTGTGCAAAGTTTAAAAGCGGGGTTAACCGTTGACACTGGGAAGAGATTGAAACTTTTTCTTAAGAAACTTGGGTGAATGTCAAATAGGGCGGGTTAGCCTTAATGCCCGCCCTTCCTCAACGTTTCTTTTATATTCCTAGTGGTGTATCGAAGAATTTCTTTTACGTCTCTACGTAAAAGAAATTCTTCGGCATCCAGTCGGCCGGTATTTATTTTGGTATATCTATGTCAAGACATATTTATTTATAGGTAAATGGTAAATATAATGTATATGTAGGATTATGATGATAAAACTGTTCAAAATGTATTCTTTTATAAAAGTAGTCCGCTTTATTTTTATAGTATAGGGGAAGAAATGAGCAATCTTTCAACGACCACCGACGCCTATGAACATCAGCATAATTATGCCGATGTATATATATGCCCTCTCTTTCACCTTCTCCCCCAATGGGCCACTGGCTAATCACAAACCGAACGAAACGCGACACCATAGGTATCAATTGAGCGGGGAGGAATATTCCCCCGGCCGTGCCGGTGCGATTCCGTTGTTTAGGAGGATGTAGTGTCATGCACCGTACATGGCACTACCTCCTACAAAAATTCTTGAGCAGTCAGTCCATCGTGGAAAAATCAACTGTTACAACGATTTGTTCAGAGATTCAGTGTCTGCACCTGCTCATCACGGGGAACATGAAGGTGCAGCAAACTACGGGAGATAGCTTTACAGCAGAGGCCACATAATGTAGAGATTGAACATTGTGAATAATATTTTGTGATACTATTGAATACAAGCTGGTGCCCAGGCTTATTGGCTGTGCAAAAAGAAAAGCTTCATTCAAATCCGTCCATTAGTCCGGACTAATAATAATCTCCGGAGATTAGCGTGTACAAACAGACAAATATACAATTTTTCCCCTTTCTCTACTACTGTTTGATTTTCACACTATTATTTTTTATTTCGAAAAATATTTAACGCACGGACACATTTTTTACTGTTATATTATATGTGATAGTTCTGTGTTACACGCAGCATCCAGTCATTAGATATACTATACGCGATTTATTGTTGTGTTAAAATCCTTGCATATTGTACATTCAATTATGTACGAATTAGCTGTTACCGTCAACTTCGTCCGCGTGGACCACAGACAAAGCCAGGGACAAAAATTGTTACATCATGAATGGTTTCATTAAAATCCATTTGGTAGTTTTACACTTGAAAAAGTAACAGACATCCATACTTACAAACTTTCGTCTTTATAATATTAGTAGGATGCAGGGAGTTGTTTTTCTTTGGACATTTATTCTAGAGACAATTAGCCTTAGTGAGAGGTAGTGTCATGCTGAAATGACGCCGAATTGTGTTGGCACGAGGAGGTAGTCCTAGCCCACGATACTGCCGTGGATCGCTCACATGAGAGTAAGATTACGGTTATGTTGTCGCGTTTCGTGCGGCTTCCGAGTAGTCATTGGAGAGGAGGAGTTGAGGGGGGCAACGCATGACAATAATGTTTATTAAATTCCTCGTTTGCCCCTCTATACTTAAAAAAATGTCAACCTTTATGTTCACAGATTTACTCTTCAATCTAGAAACCGATAAAGCGATTGTGATGAAATTTCCCTACGATTATTTAATTTAGCGCATAACACGCGATGGTAATATTTATTACTTATTATTATTATTTGTGTCAAATAAAAAGAAATTAAAATATTCTATGTGGAATATTTGTATCAAATTAATTGTGAATTTTATATTTGTCAATGCTAAGAATTGGTATTTTTTTTATTAAAATAGAGACTTTATGAGTTACATTTGAATAGAGGAAACACCTGTTAATGTTCTACGTCAATACATTTCACCACGATCATCATTATCAGCTCCAGGCGTGTGGACTGCCGCTGCTGGACATGAGGCCCTTTCAATGAACGCCAAGACGACCGATACATTTATGAAGTTTTATTAACATAATAAAATTTGTGGTTTGCAATATTTTTGTAGATGTTTGGTCCTATTTTAGCAAGGATAGAAATACTGTCTACCACTGATACCGGATATTCAGCTAAATTATTTCCACGCCATTTAAGGTTTTCACCTACTGAATGAATACTCTATCAATGAACAACTTCGCGCAATTGGCTTGTCTATTTTTTACCAATTGCATTGTAATTTATGGCCCGCAAATTTTATTTTCGCAGTAATCATGTATTTAACACATTTAACGTTAATTGATATACCCTAAGTGTAAGAGCAAGTGAAAATGCGATTAACGAAGGGGCCAGTCGAGGCGACGGAGTCTAGTAATAGTGCGTGTTACATTCTTGTATCTTTCAATATGATTATAGAGTAGGTTAGTTTATGCGATTGTCCTATAAGTTGTTTGAGTAATTTTGGTTGTTTAAACATTTTTGAGTGATGGACAACGTCTAATTCGTAAATCGTTGAAATTCGTGGATGATTGTATTATATACAATATAAATAAGACGCGTTTTTTACGCCATCGACATATTTTTTGTAGTGGAGAAAACCAATAACATATAACCAATAGGCAACCTAATAGGCAACTTACTATTTTACAATTATTTCTTTTTTATTAATTAAACCTCTTTGATTAAGATTATCAATTAACTTATTATTCCAACAGTATTTACGTAGAACCAAAACAGGTATATCCTCTCTTCAAAAATAAGTCATTAAATTTCTATTTAACTCTAAAAAAAAATACTGATTCTTAGCATTGACAAATATAAAATTCACAATTAATTTTAATATGATACAAATATTCCACATAGAATATTTTTATTTATTTTTATCTCATACAAATAATAATAACAAGTAATAAAGAAGACCATCACGTGCTATGCGCTAAATTAATGAATCTAAACTTCGTAGGGAAATTTCATCACAATCGCTTTATCGGTAAATAAGTATCGGATTTTTAAGAGAATAATATAGAAAAAAATAAATAGAGGGGCAATCGAAAAATTGTAGCCTTTTGACTGACTACCGCCACCAATCGATATCCGCTTTATTGTCATGCGTTGCCCTCCCTAACTCCTCCTCTCCAATGACTACTCAGAAGCCGCACGAAAGGCGGACAACATAGCCGTAATCTTACTCTCATGTGAGCGATCCACGACAGTATCATGAGCGAGGACGACCTCCTCGTGCCAACACAATCCGACTGCATTTCAGCATGAGAATAAGTGTCCAAAGAAAAAAATTCTCTACATCCTCCTAATATTATAAACGCGAAAGTCTGTATGGATGCTTGTTACTTATTCACATGATAAGCTACTGAATGGTTTTAATGAAACCATTCAATGATAAAACAACTTTAGCCCATGGCCTGGTCTGTAGTCCACGCGGACGAAGTTGACGGTAAGAGCTAATTTGCACATAATTAAATATATAATATGCAGGGATTTTAATACAACAATAAATCACGTATCGTCTGTCTAATGACTGGACGTTGCGTCTTACACAAACCTATCAAATATCCATACTTGTATAATATAACAGTAAAAATACATTAAATATTTTCGAAATAAAAAATAATAGTGCGATAAGCAAACTACTACTACTGTAGAGAAAGAAGAGAAGAGAAAAAATTGTCTGTTTGTATATTTGTATGTTTATCTGTTTGTACACGTTGATCTCCAGAACTAATCGACGAATTTGAATGAAGCTTTTTCTGTTGCATAGCCAATAAGCCTGGGCGTCAGCTAGTATCCAATAATATCACTAATTATTATTTACAATGTTCAATAATCTCTACATCATGTAGTCTCTGCTGTAAAGCTATCTGCCGGAGTTTGCTGCACCTTCATGTTTGTTCACCGTGTTTGGCAGGTAGACAGTGAATCTTTTGACAAGTCGTTGTTCATTTTTCCACGATGGATAATGGTTGCAACATGGTGCATGATACTACATCATCTCTCATATCGATATCGACGGTATCAAGTGAGGGAAATAACTCGCGCTCACTTGATATCGCCGTAAAGTGACACCTACGGTGTCGCGTTTCGTTCGGTTTGTGAGTAGGCGGTGGCCCATTGGGGGAGGAGATGAAAGAGAGGGTAATGCATCGGCATAATTATGCTGATGTTCATGGGCGTCGGTGGTCGTTGAAAGATTGCTCGTTTGTTCCCCTATACTATAAAAATAAAGCAGACTACTTTTAGAAAATAATATATTTTAAACCGTTTTATCATCATAATCCTATATAGACTATAGTCTACCCTGCATTATATTTACCATTTACCTATAAATAAATATGTCATGTGATAGATATGCCAAAATAAATAACATGCCGATAACTTTTTCCCTCCTCTTTTCCATGAACCACCAGCTATTCACAAACTGCTCGAAACGCGCACCTATCGCCCTATGGTGGTGTCAAGTGAGCGAGCGGTTCCCGGTCGTGCTCGTAGTAATCATATAGTAAAATTTATGAATGTAGATACAGTAATGAAATGCTTATAATAAAATAGTAATCATTACCTTAAAAGACAACAATAGTATGCACTATAATGATAATATAAGAAAAGGATGAACCTTGTAATTTGGGGAGCATCAAATGTTATCAAAATCTAGACATACCTAGTCGGCCTATAATTTTTTAATTATACTCCAATTTCGATCGTCTGGTCTCATCGCCCCTCTGGTATAAATTAATGTTCGGCGTGGTTGTTGACCGTTTGAGGCAATCGTCTGTGATAAAATATCTATAGTGCAGTTGTAATCCAGAGACGCATTCATAAACGTGTTGTAAATTTTCATGTTTTCTGTTGAGAAGAATATCCTACCACTAAGATTATAATTGCAAAATTTGGTGTAAATACTATTATTTAGCATAGTCTATAAATACTATTATGTAGTAGCTATCTACTACTAATATTATAATTGCCAAATTTGGTGTAAATAATAGCTACTGCGAATGTTATAATTGCAAAATTTGGTGTAAATAATAGCTACTACTAATATTATAGTTGCAAAATTTGGTGCAAATACTAGCTACTACTAATATTGTAATTGCCAAATTTGGTGTAAATAATAGCTACTACTAATGTTGTAATTGTAAAATTTGGTGTAAACAATAGCTACTACTAATATTATAATTTCCAAATTTGGTGTAAATAATAGATACTACTAATATTATAATTGCCAAATTTGGTGTAAAAATAGCTATTTCAATGTTATAATTGCAAAATTTGGTGTAAATAATAGCTACTACTAATAATACAGTTGGTAAATTTGGTGTAAATATCTGTTACGCGCAAAATTAACTGAGCTAAAATTTTGCAGTCGTACCGTAATTCGGCCTATTACTATAAGTTAGTGTCAAGCAGTAGTTTGTTTGCAATTATCATCAATGCATAACAATTATCTTCTTGTAAAACTCTGACGTATGCATGGTGTTTATGTGTCAATAAATAAAAAAATGGTACGAAACGTGTTAAAGCATAAAGGGTTACCCTGAACATGTGATATACGCTGTGCGTGACATGTTTCACACAATTTTGTTTTTAACTCGGATCTTGCATGTCATTTCTTTTTTTAAATAATAGAATAGAATAAAACGAGCAATCCGAGCCTTTTTGCGACTACTGACGCCCATGAACATCCACATAATTTCTGCGCCGATGCAGTGTAGTACGTGACATGATCATAATTAGCACCGGTAACTAGGCGTTTCCGTTAATTAGGCAGTAACAGTTACGGCCTACAGGTTATTGTATATCAGAATGGACAAGGTATATAATGTGTACATATTGATAAAGTTCACATACTGATTGCTAAGTTTACTTTGAATCTAGCATCCATTTCTGTTAATTAGACAGTATCAATTACGATCTACAATCAGTAAGTTTACCAGACTCGACAAGAATATATTGATTTACAAAAATATCAAGATGCACAGTCTGCGGCTCAGTCCGTATAAAAGGTGTGCGCATTTCAAGTTATGCACTTTGTAAAAACAACTAAAAAAAATACGGGTAAGGTCGATTTTGTGAAATAATATGTTAAAATTATAAACTTCTCTCAAATGTAATCTGATTTGTAAAGTCTAAAGTCATGTGCGTAAGGATGACTTTGTAAAAAAATATATGACGTTTTGACGGATTTATGTACAATCACGAGTACTCTATAATGACAGGCCACTATGAAATCGTGTATCTAATGTTTAGGTACTACTATTCGCTAATAATCTACTCTACCTCGTCTGGTTTACGTGACGCACGCGAGAACAGCTTGATGTTCTCTTCAACAGTTATAGTTATACTTCAATAAATTTACACAAAATCGCAAATAACTGTTAACTTTAACTTTACTCAAGGATTGCATAACTTGAAGTAAAAACCGCATAAAAATCAATTCAATACAATTTGTGAAAATTAATGACAGACAGCCTTTGGGGACTTTGTTATAGGATAAGTATAAATAGATAAAAAACAAAGGCTTATATGTTGTTTATGCATTATGTTCAGCTTAGAAAGTGTTTCAATAAATTAACATCATCATCATGATCTGCCGGACGACGTCCACTGCTGGACATAGTTGTTATGGAGCACAATAGGCCACGGTCGCGAGCCAATTGCACCCAGAGGCTCCCCGCCCTCTTAACCCAGTCGCCAGTCTACCGGGTGGGAAGCCGTCCCACACTCCGTCTTCCGGTGCGGGGCCGTTACTCGAAAACCTTTCTTCCGCAGCGTTTATGTTGTCAATTCTACGTGTGTGTGATGTACAGTGAGGCTGGCCTATTGTCACATCAGCTTGCTTGTTCTCTGGTCTATGTCGATTACTATGGCACTCTTGCGGACTTCTGAAATTCGGTCCATGTCTCGCAGAAAATCTTCTGCTTTTTCCATGGCACGCAGAGTGACTCTGAATTTGTTTCAGAGGCTCACGTTTTGGCGGCATATATGTATTACTTTACCAAAGAGATGTTTGATATAAAATATACATAACATACAAGTAGGATCTTTTAATTAGGTATATTTTTAATATAGAGGTTAGTTTGTAGTAGTTTAGGTAGGTATAGTGTCACCACCATGGTTCAAGCCTTGTCGTGGCGGTGGGGTCGGTAGCCTGGGGTGATCTGAAACACCTTGAGCGAAGCCCGACGAGGAATTGAACCGAGAAGGTGGCGGCTCTTAGTACCCCTCTTATAAGAAGAGGCGACTAAAGAGCAAGAGGTTGTGCCGCTCTTTGTACCCCTCATATAAGAAGAGGTGACTAAAGAGCAATAGGTGGTGGCGTTCTCCCCATTGCACTGTTCCAAAGTCGGTGGGGTTGTCCTGTGTTGCGGGGCAACCCCATCAGTGGAGGTGGCGTCGGTCCCTTCGCGGTCTGACTAGCGAACGATATGCCCTGATGATTTGTTGTTCCGGGGCACCTCACCAAAGGCGGCACTGGTGGCATTCGCTGTGGTTTTTGTGGGTGTTCGGCACTATATGTGCCGCGAACCTCACATACCATTGGACCCCACCCAGGGCCAGTGAATGCGCGTAAATGCGTTTCGCCGCGTCAACAAAAAAAAGGTAGGCGTCGGCATTCACCAAACAGTCAACTATATCTCGTCTATCCCCAATGCTGTAAAGAAAATAGAGAAATAGGCAGTCACAGTGCGATCAGATTGAAGTGAATTATTATTATTAATAATAATTAGCACTTATAGCTGTAATCGTATCTGCTGCGCGTAGCTGCTACGAGTCAGCGTAGCACCAGCTTCTTGCGCTACGTAGCATGTTGATGACGCGAATTTATAATACTTCTCTCTGACCTAAATAAGAAGAATATTGTAGGAAACTCAAGTCTCAGAGACTTATTGAACGAGACGAGCTATTTTGAAGACAAGAGGTTTATAAAAATATTTAGAACTTAGGTCCCTCAAAATATGCACTCTCTTGTAAGGCTCGAGTCTTGTCAAAAATAAATTAAAGTCTGAGTCATTTTAAGAGCTTGTGACTGAGTCCTCTAAACCCACAGCTGCAGTTTGTAATAAATAAAATAGCAATTAATAAATGATTATTGGATTGATAGCTACATATCTGTTTAATATTATTATTTTCGTATATTGAGCCACTGATAAACATTGAATATTTGCATTTAATGCAATAAAATGATACGAAGTGTTATTGTGCTACTTACTTTTAAACAGATAGGTAAATAATTTTGTACGGAGATTTAAAATCTCCCAGTATTGTTCAACCATAACACATCATACCGACTCGAGTTCATGACTCAGTATAGCTTCGATAACTTAAAAGACTCGTCAGTCATCATGTGAGTCTCCAGTCCTTTGAGATTCGAACTCATATGATTAAAGATTAAAAAGTTTCAAGTTTCGAAATTGACATTCGAGTTTTCTGCACCACTAATCCTAACGCCGCCAAAGAATTTAAAATTCGCGACGCAACACGTAACAAGAAAACACGCACTAGACGAAAATGTGGAACTAGACCGTGCTACCGTAACAGATGACTGGTCTCATCTTCACTATTCACTAATCATTAAAAGTGTCCACTTTCAGGCAATTCTGTTTTCGTCTTCTTTAATATGATTCTTTTTACATTACACATACACGATGGTAGCTGCATTGACTTATTTTTGATTAACAGTCCGTTCCGAATTCGCACGGATGTCACACAAAATATTATGGAAAAAAATCCTTAATTTACAAAAATTTCGGTCTCGTAGACTTTACTTAGACCTTACCTACCATTACGACAAATTAAATTTATGACAGAACATCGTCTGTCACAACAGCTAGTTGTCAGTAATTTCCGCAGCTACACAATGTTTTAGTATGGCATTTGGTGACAACTGAAGCCCAATATCATCCATATATTATGCAAATAATTTGCCCTCCTTCATCCCACGCCCCATGCGCCACAGTTGTCCCTAGTTAAATCAGGAACTATTGGTTTACCTTAAAAGAGTTCAATGAGAGCATTCACTAAAATACTGGTCATTTGCCCCTTGTACTATAAAAAGTCTGATCTAGCGATAAGCATGTTCAACCACAGTTGTGAGGTGCTGGGTTCGAGTCCCGGGTCGGACCAAAGCGTTCTTTGGTTTTTAAATTTCTAATAACTGTCCGTAGTCAGGAAGTTGGTGTTATTATACCTCCGTGCCTCGGAGATTATCCTGCGTCTGATTTATCTCCGGTCGCGTCGAGCCGCTAGTCCACCGGAATAGTACAATGAGGGAACAGAAAGTGCACTTGTGCCTGCGCACACACTTTTACGCCATAATATGTTCTCCGCTTTTGGCTAGGCTCTATAGAGATGGCAGATAGGCCAAATACGGCTAGGACTACATCATCAGACACATCATCAAAATACACATCCATATCAGGTTATATATGAAACACGTACGTTTCATAGTCACAAGCAGAAGTTGTCAAATGACGCCCCTCTGTAATAATTGGTAATACGATGTTGGGGGAAGTGGGACGTTTTAGTTCGTTTAGTTTCTCCCCCTATTACACCTATAATTGTGAAACTTAACTAAACCTACAAGTCTAATTATATTAAAACTTAATTTTATTGCTTTAGCGTAGAATTAGCTTAAGGGGGTAGTGTGTGCTGTATTAGGACGGGGTAGTGTGTGCTGTATTAGGACGGGGTAGTGTGTGCTGTATTAGGACGTATTAGGTAGTGCCTTGCATGGTGCATGACATGACACCCTTTTATGTAACGAAATTGGACCGTCACGGCCAGGGAACTACCTCTAGCTCACTTCATACCGGCGAAAAGTGACAGCGTCGCTGTCGCGTTTAGTGCGGTTTGTGAGCAGCCGGTGTCCTACTGGGTGGCGGGGGGGGGGG
>JAFELO010000386.1:459659-476713 GCA_017140195.1 Eumaeus atala | reverse complement strand
TATATATATATATATATGTAACATTTTAAATTATTGATTATATATCTTATATATGAAATTCTCGTGTCATAGTGTTACTCTACCTCATTCCTCCGAAACGGCTAACCGATTTTTACCAAATGTTATATGCGTATTCAGTAACTCTAAAAATCGGCTACTATCTACTTTATATACCCCAAAGTGATGAGGGTTACTACCCAGGGAAATATTATAGTGCACAAGTACACTACCCACGGTCTGTTTTTACAATTTAAGATCCACAATAAGACGTTTTGGTTTGACCGAGACTCCAACCCGTGACCTCACGGCCTCCCAGAAAAATATGCGGCTAACATTTTGCCATACCATAAAATTTTCCGTAATATATATTGTGGATAAATTTTTACCCAACTAATACAGTGGCGCTAGTATAATATTTGTAAGAAAATGAGTTCAATTTGTGATGAAAAATTTAGCTTCAGTCACTTTCAATGTCGCCAACTGCAGCGACCCACTCAATCACTATCAGCCGTTGTTCTGTTTTAACGTGTATGAAGGACAAACAAACACACATCCATATTTATAATTTAGCATGTAAGATGGAAGAAACTTCTGGTTTATATGGAAAGTTCTCTCGTTAAGAAAAGATAGTGTCTTTTATCTACGCAGTGGCGATAATATAATTTAGGTAACAAATCTTTTCCAAGATGAGGTAATTTAATAATAATTTTTCGTGCATTATAGTAACTTGTGCCAGTGTTCAGGCCTTCAACTATCTCCACGCTAGAAAATCTCATTAATCGGCCCCTCCGTTTCAACGCAAAGGCAGGAGAAACAAATAATAAACACACTATCACATTCACATTATAATTGTAGTATGGATTGCGTTAATTTTTTTTTTGTTTCTCACAACGCCGACTTTGATGTGAAATTTACCTTGATACTTCCATGTATTCGTGACCGTTAGAGTCTTAACAAACAGACAGACAGACTACAAAATGATTCTAGCGAAGTTTTTTTTTTCTAATGAGCAGCAGAAAACCCCAAAACAGTTAACAGGTTGACGGCATACTTGGGAATGTTCGCTAACTCTTTTTTCATGTATCTTAATTTATCTACAAAATCTCAATGGTTTTTAGGGCTGCGTAGCCAAATAGCAAGAATCAGAACACTTACAGTTTCGTCTGTCTGTCTGTCCCACCATATGTCACAGATGTTTTAACCAGGGTTAATGGGTACTGCAGGTTTGAAATTTTGAAGATAGGTTTTGGTGAGGTGAAATTTTATAATCCTCTACAAAATTATGTTGCACTAGCAGGTCCCGTCTTCGCATGGATATATTATAAAATATGACAAATACTACAACGTAAATATAATTTATAATACGGCTTCGTAAACAGGACGTTACCACGACAACAGATCTAATTTCTGACAGAACGTCCGTTGGGACAGCTAGTTGTTTTAGTTGTCAATAATTTCTGCAGCTGCGATGTACTTTGATATTTTTATCATACCTTTGGTTTTTAAAAGTTTATATATGAGTTATTTATATTAGTCTCTAAAGTTTAAGAAAATGGTGTATAGCCTATGTTAGTCAGAGAAAATGTAGGATTCTAATATTAAAATATATCTTTTGATCGGTCCATTAACTTCCGAATATATTCCATGCAAACAGACAAATAATTAAAAAATCCAATCTTTCCACTTTATTTACATTAGTATAGATAATTTTGAAATATAAAATTACTAGGTTTATCACGCCGTAAGTGAGAGATGAGAAAAAATGTTGAGAGGTAAAAGTATTTTTTGAAAACTTTTTGCTTAGGCTTATGGCTTTGCAAACTATATGTTTCTAAAAAAAAGGTAAAAAGTGTGCCCATCTAACTTTTAAACTACCGCGATTAAAATTGAGAATGAATATTGGAATTCTAGAATTCTATAAAACATTCAAAAGAAAATTGGTTTAAACAAAATCTATTTGGTAGTTTAAGAGACATGCGATTTTTTTAGTTTGCTGCTACGGAACTCTTCAAAGGCTAATACAACCTCGCTGGTGGCCCGTTTTTATTTTGTCTAGTGCTCATATTGATGTCTTAAGTTTACGCGAATGTCACTCATTACAATAAAACTACTTTTACGGATTTAAACTACTTTTACCGACGTTTCATAGAAGCTTTACAACAACGGTCACGGTTGGGCGGAGATGACAGTTGTCCTGATGTCACAAATTATTAAAAATACTCGAAGAATTATAATTATTTAGTTGTTCCGATGAACAACGGCACTTATTATATCCTGCTGTCTTGGCGTCTTATGTGTAGTTTTTGATTTGATTATGGTTATCACTGGATCCCAAGCAGAGGCAAAAACCCAGCCGTCTTCTCTATTGAAAACTTGACGTTTTTTAATTTCAATAGCCTTACGGATCATCCTTGAAAAGAATCGATGTTCCCTAATTAGGACTTGCGTTAAAAAACCATCGAAACTTCAATAGAGACATAATAAAATCAAAAATTGAACATAACACCACAAGACAGCAAGGTGTAACAAGTACTGTTTACGCTAATTTGAACAACTAATGAATTAAATTCTTCGGGTACTTTTGATAATTTAAAGTTGCTATAATATTCTAAAAAGATTATGGCGGTTTGCATTCAGGAACAGAACAACTCTAAAGTAGGATATAGAGAAGTGCAATTTATTAAGGTAATAATCCGGCCGAATAAACACGCTTTTCTGTATTTTCTTATATTAAAATAAAATCCAAAGAGGTACAATTTTATTACCGCTACAATAATATCAGAGGTTAACGTAAGTTACTTCATCATAATCATCAATCGGACGACGTACACTGCTGGACATAGGCACCTATAGAACACCATATGTCGAGGTCACAAGCCACATAATTTACTTATTCGCTTTTTATTATTCAATGGCTCTATGGCCACAGGAGGATCCGGCGTTTCATAAACTAGTTTTATAAATGTTACTTTACGCTATTTAGGGTAAATCTGAAACGTATCAGACACCAAATCGATAAATGATAGAGATCGTAGCGTTTTGACACAATACATAGTTACGTAAGTTGCGGCCCATGTGTAGTTAGCGACCCCGAAACCGAACCATAAACGAAATGGTAGTTTTCCGCGGCTAACTGGGCCCGGATCCTACGGTTAACCGTTCCCCGGTTAACCGGCTCGGGCTGCGGCCGCGTTATGGTTGATAAGGTGCGTACTACTTTCGAGACGCAACGTTTACGTACACAAATGAAAAAATGCCGGGGGCGAAACGCCACAATGCTGAAAGAATTCTTCAAAGAAGAATTTTTTATTCAAATGGCTGTGCGACCGCAAACGAAGCTCCGCCTCTGCGAAAGACGTTGCTTTTCCGACCTTTTCCATTGGTTGGCGCGCGCGAAGGCGGGCCATCTTCTTCGCAACTTTTCATTTGCACTGAAATATTGCCGGTTTAATGCAAGAGAGTTCTCAATGCGGTTTCTCCGATCTACTTTTTCTCCAGTATCCTGTATCGTCTGCTTAATGGCGTTTTAAATTCTGTTAATACACACGTCGGAAACTGTATTATTAAAATACATTTAACAGATCGAAGGCATATATCTATATAGGGATAAATATGAAGAGTTTGGTTTCTTGTTTGTTTGAACGCTGAGTGGAAACTAACTCTGAGGAGCTACTGCCCCGAATTGAATTTTTGATTCAGTATTGCAAGTTGCACTCCTTGCTGCATTGCAGCCGAGAAGACGTGGCGCGACCGAGAAGGTACCTCTCGCCCACATGATACCGCTTCAGAAGCGATGGCTACGCTATCGCGTATTGCGTTTTATTCAGTTTGTCAGTAGCTGGTGGCACATTAAGAGTGAGGAAGTGAAGGAACTGCAAAATGAAACATGAGGATATTAATGAGTGTCGACAGTCACGAAATACTTCCTATTTCTCGTTTGTCCGCTTATGTTAAAATAATCTCACGCTAAAATATTTGACAGACATTGTTCAACTTTTACAGGATCAGACAAATAAAGTTTTCAACATATATTTTATATTATACGTCCACAACACCCATAAATGTTTTTGTCTTCAGGTCATTAGTTTTGTAGCGTTCGCTCGCTACATACGAAATGTAATGTTATAAATATAGCTAGCCTGAAGATCGAAACAGGGCTATTTTCACAGTTTTCAACTATACTCATGATTTGTATGTTATAGACGCAAGTATTAAATAAGTCACGATTTTCCGTTTCACAGTTCTACTTGGAAGAATCAGACAATAGAGTATTACAATTAATAAAGTATTACAAATCTTTGTTGATTCGATCGGAAGTAGTCTATAATTGGAACATGAAGATTGTGTTAAGTGATACAATTAGACCCATGGATTAAGAACTGTAACATAATAAATTGAACGTCGTATTTCTAATGGCGTTACTTATCCACCTTAACGTTACTGCAATTTTATTTACTTCGCCTTACGGTCAATTCATACTAGTGCAGAGTCGAAGCGCATCGAGGCGTCAAATTCCTCACAATCAAAGCGAAGTCGCACGAATGCGCGCGTATTCGCGTGAATTAGCGCGAGAATGCCCGCTTTTTCGTGGCATTAGTGATGGAAACCAGTTGCCAGTTGAATTTTTGGACCAAATAAATTAATTTCTCTTCGTTTTCCATTGTGATTCACTTCGACACAAGACAGTTTCCGTCCGATTCCGATTGCTGACTGACCAGACGGCGCGTAGTTCGCCTAATAGCTGCTTGGCTTCGCGCGAATGCGCGCGCACCAATCTGAGTAGCTCGCGCGCGAATTCCCTCAAATGCGCGTGAATTCGCGCGTCTTTTTTTCCTTGGAAGAAATATGTGCATTACATTGTGGAAATAAGGGTGAATTTGCTATGTTAAGTTTCTGATTGACGCTTCGATACGCTTCGACTCTGCGCTAGTATGAATTGACCTTTAGATATATTTATTACCTATTACAGGGCGGAAAGGTCACCTCGTGATATTCAGTAATCAGCTGATTGCGGAATAACACGAGTTGAACGAGAATGGTTTAAATGCTTTGTATTAATTATTTAGCGTATAATTCAGGAAAACGTCTTCAGGAATCTTTAACTTTACACATTTTTCCTGTTTTTATGAGAATATAGGTTGTATTCTTTAATAAATTTTGAATCATCATATATGTTTAATGGTGATATTTTTTTCCAAAATTCCTTTAATGTATCTAAATACTGATAATTTTCCCTATTCACGCTAAAATTTGTATATTGTAACCTGTATGTTAGCTAAGTCATAAAATATTATTTATTATTTTTAAAAATCTCTACATTCTGAAGTCTCTCTTAGCTCCACAGCACAAAGGTAGCTCCTGGAGGTTCATGATACCTTCATGGTCACCATGGCTCAGTAAGTCGTTGTAGTAACAATTGGCGTATCTACGATTGGTGATGATTTCTGTCACAAGTACTTTGTTAGAAAAGTACAATTTTAAGTTTTCCTTGTACGGACTTATTTAATAGTTTATTATATTCGAAACGGATCCCTTTTTGTTTTAATCTATTAATTCTTGGCCTATACGGTGCCTGGTCTCCATCATGTTTCACATGAGTCTATAGTCATGTGAAACATGATGGAGACCAGGCAACCCGACTAAGTAGTATGGGATATGGAAGTGACGCTTAAAGTTATCATATGGTGTTTGATGAGCGAGCATTTTAAGTTGACATAATTTAAAGGAACAATGTTTGATGCTGATCACTAGAGACTCCAGCCAAACCGTAAGATGCGGTTAACTATTACACAAAGCCTACGCGGACGAAGTTGCGGGCAACAGCTTGTCTTTGATAATACCGTGGGCATATGGTTTATAAAGCGTTAACTGTTAGACATAATAGAATGTGACTTTGCACGTTTAGTTTTTTCCAACTACGAGTAAAAAAACAGTTGAATACGCGGTGAAACTGTTTTTGGAGTCTAATATGATTTTTTATATAAATGGGATCTAATTTCGATCACTAGGTAAACTAGTACATACTTTGAAAAGTTATGTGTGATATTTGGGTTAACTTAACATTGTACATGTATTTCTATTGATTTAGTGCTCATTTCGTGAATGCCGTCTCTTTCATTACTAATACACAGCATATCCCACCAGTCTGTAATATTTGATAAGTAGATAATTACTCACAAACTCGGAACACCTAAGCTTAGAGCATATTAATTCAGTCAATTGGCACACAGGACATTAGCACGTCGTCACATCCGGCATCGCTTAGTAATCGCCGCGACTGACACGGCAAGGAGTGTATTTGACAGCTGTCAAATTGGATTGCATCTAGCTATTAGATGTCGTCCGAGGAACGCTAGCGTAGTGTGGATGCGCCTTTATATAGTACTATTAAGGCATTGACATTGGTCTTATGATAACCAAGAACAAAAAGTGTTATTCGATTTTTTTAACTTCTATTTGAAGGTATCCCCGTGCCGTAACGCCGTCCACGCCTCTCCGCGTCGTTCCAGGCCGCCATCACATGCGAGCATGAGAGTGCATTTGTGTTTGTGGTATTAACCACCAGCGCAGCGTATGCTATAATATATTCTGCGCTGGTGGTTAGTGTTTATAGGGACGACCGCCAAAAAGAAGAGGGATTTCATAGGAAATAAAGCCACGCTTACACTACAGTTTACATAAGCCGGTAGGTATGCCCGGAGAAGTGCTAGTTACTCACATAACAGCGAACTGAAGTGATGACTACACTATTGCGTTTAGTGTGTTTGTGTGGTACCGCAACCCGTACGTGTAGGACTAGCTACATGAGGATAAAGAATCTATGTATTGTCTAGAATGTGGATATCTTAACCGTCGCGTCGCTTTGGAATCATATCACGTGATAATAATAATGGAAATACTTCTCACATCACGTGCCTCCACCATATACATATATATATATATATATATATATATATATATATATATATAGTTTAAGTTTTATTTCTCCACCTTTTTCCAGAACCTACAATTTATAAAAGTTTGCTAGTATTATTAATAATAAACGCACTCACAGAAGAAAAAGATAAATTTCAACTTGGCATTAATTTTATATCTTTAGCATGTCGTTTAATACTTTATTCGCTACCGCAGTAGATATATATGATAAAATCTAATAATTACTCTTCAAATAAAATAATTTTATGCTTTATTATTAGTATTTTGTAACATCGAATACAATAAATTATTGAGGTGAAATCGTTATAATAGCCCAGCCATGTCTCTATCGTATAGTCGTTATCTGAATTGCAGTTAGATGCTTCGCAGTGAAGTTGCACGTGGCGCGACAAGTTGCACTTAGATTAGACTGTAACTGCTTTTGAAGGTGCCAGGTGAGGATAGGAGCAGTTACATTAATATCTTCATTATCTTGTACTAATTTCATTAGTCGTTTCATTTTGATGTTCCTGTAATTCCTGTATGAACGACAAGCGGTTGTTTATATCAGAGATATAGATGACACTGTGGATTCACGTGAATAGAGGACGTGCAAACCACATGACGTTTTCTGTCCTTGTTTCATGTTTGGAATGCGCCGTTTATAGTAAATGGCTGTGTAGAGAAAAAAAAAATTTTGGTTTTTTTATTGCCTCTGTGGTGTAACGGTGTAGGCGTCGACTATTAGGACCGTTAGCGTCAGTTGGAATGAGCCCGAAGTGGCCATAGGCTTGCCACCTATAACACCATGGCCCTCAGTACCTTGGCTAATCGTGGGTGTGCTTGTGTATCTACTGGACTTACACGAGTTGTCGATGTACTAGCACACCTCTGCCTACCTCTTCGGGGTTAATAGGCGTGAAGGTACCTGATTTCTTAAAATTAATATATTAGTTTATAAATAAATACTCAAAGTTATTTGATATTATTATCAGTCCAACTTAATAGTTGAAGAATACTTGTTAGCTACGAAAGAAAGAAAAAAATGCGCCATCGACTACTCATGAATCGAACAAACAGCGATAACATAGCCACCAGGCGGAATCTTGTGCGCGAGGGACACTTCCCCGGTCATGCCAGCCTAATTCAGCCGCAATGCAGCATTGCCATATAAGAAGCCTTTATTACAACATAAGAAATTAAAAAAACTTATGACACAGAAATAAATTAAAAAGAATATAATTGTAGCATATAAATTGTAGAATATAATTGTAGCAAAAACATTTTTTTTTAAATAACAAAATATTAACAAGAATTTAATCATAAACAAAAATTCCGAACCAACTTTAAAAATAGATTTGAATATCGATGGCAACTGTCGGTTACGGTTAAATTTATGATAGACTTTTAGAAATCGTTTATTTCTTCACAAGACACGATGTCTCACTTGGCTCTTGAATAGCTGTCAATTTTCCCGATAGCACACATATTATTCTGAATTAAATTAAGAATGATGAATCTTAAACGCAAGTAGCACCAAACCAAATTAAAAAGGGAATTGTACCACGAGAAAAATGTGTGTGAGTTACGACAAAGATTCACCATCTCTTAGTCAAGTAATAATAAACCATGAGCCGGTTTTACATATTCCTTTTAATGTCCCTATTGGCTTGTTAGGGACTTAACTGGCAAATAAACTGATATTTAACTTACATACAAAATTTCGGTTTCACGGGTTATATTAATCTAAAATATAAGAAATATTGATGTAATAGTTATAAGTTAAGTATTCAATCGCTTAATGACATTTCAATAGTAACACCTGAAACCAGCCCTAAGACCCGTAATTCCAAAATATTTTTGAAAAGAAGATAACAAAATTGTCGCCAACCTTAATTTAAAAAGATAGAATAAGGCAATCGGCGGTTATCGCAAAAAGATATATTAGGATATGAATGAGGAGGTGTATGAGAAGATGTATTATTTTAGGAGGAGGTGGTGCCATGCATAGTGCATGACACTACAGCCTCCTATGCAGCGGAATTGGGCCGGCACGACCGGGGGTGTACCTCTGGCTCACATAATACCGCCGTAAAATAACATCTTCAGTGTCGCGTTTCGTGCGGTTTGTGAGTAGCCGGTGGCCCATTGGGGAAGGAGGGCAATGCATCGACATGGTAATTATGTGGATGTTCATGGGCGTTGGTAGTCCTAAAAAGGCTCCGATTGCTCGTTTGCCTCCCTTTCTATAAAAAGATTTTATAAATTAAAATCGTCAAGAAACCCATATTTAAATTGCGTCTTCTAAAAGCCGTCAGTGAGCGGTTAACACCAAAATAGGTTGAAAAAAGAATGAAATCTTAAATAAAAATGGTCAAAATAAATTCAAGAAGAAAACAGAATTAAACAAATGGTGGTTACGGCAAAAAGCCGTGTTGAATTTTTAAGCATTATAAAATCCTTATAAAAGTCAATCCGATAATCTCACAATGCATCCCTAAAGGCCTGTTTCACCGGTCATAATTATATAATATAAATAGACCGGTGAAACGCCTATTGAGAACATTAATATCACAAAAATCACGAATTTCGGCGCCACAGATTCGAAATAGAATAAACTGCCAAGTAAATAATACCCATTTTAGTTGACGGTACGAACGCTGACTAGACCAGTGGTGTTTCGATTACAATCTGAAAAAGCCTCTGCGTTCTTTAGAATAGCGGATACTTGAAATATAAATATGTTTTAAATATGCAAATTCTTATTATTTAATTCTAGACATCGAAAATGTATACTCGAAAATATAACAAAAAGTTAACACCATTAATTGAGAACTTAAACTATTTTAAGAAATAAGGTTTCAACGATAATAAAATAATTAATTACTAAATGAAATGTGAAATTCTAATAAAATGTCAAATTTAAGTAACAATTAACAATCTATGTGTCCACACACTAAACATTTTAGTAGGAGTGAGTAAAACCGTGCAGTTAATACAATTAAATTATTACTTTAACAAATCAGCCATATGATTAAAAAAAAAACAATATGATTTAAAACGACGATATTTATAAAAATATCATCGTTTTGATTCATAAAGTAATTTATCACAAGTGTTGGTAAAAAGGATTTTATTATCATATCGGATTTTAAAATAAATTATATTTTCTAACGTTTTAATATAAAATAAGTTCAAAAAGAATTCAATTTGAAATAAAATAACGTCGAACCAAATTTTAAAATAGAAAATCGAAGACAAATAGCGATACGACAAATCATCGAAAAGCTGCCAGGTATTATTAACACTCCACTAACGAAAAATACTGATTCTAAAATTGATTTCAAAAAGGGAATAGAAAAAATGGCGCTAAACCAAATTTTAAAAGAAGATAGAATAAGACAAATGGCGGTTACGGAAAAAAGACGTGTTAGATTTTAAAACATCATAAAACCCTTATATAAATCAATCTCTCGAAAAGCCGTCAGTTAGCGTGTCACAAGGAGCGTGGAAAACGTGAGCTCATAAAAACGGCGCTACAGTATCGTGTGCGGGGCGCATTAAGTAGGGGTTATTTATTTAGGAAGGGGCCCGCGGCGGTCCGCGGCTGGTACGGAACCGTACATCACTCTCTTGTCTACGGATGTTACGATGTTTTTGATCACTTGCATCGGATAGTTATTACTTACACAGGGATTTAAAACGAAAGAAGTAATTAAACGTGGGTATGATTTTCGAGATAGGTGTACCATGTGGGAGACGGGGTGAAGGAGAGTGAAACTAATATTTGTACCGAAGTCAGTAAACCTAGTAACAGAAAATACAACAACAGCGAAAAGGGGTGAAGCAGTTATGTGTCAAACAGTGACGGAATAAAGTAATGAGTTGGTTTAGAATTCGGTTGCTTAGTTCAATAAAAATAATAATCAATAAATAAATCTTTATTACACACACCGATCAACGCTGACTAAAAGTTAGTTGTGACTAGCGGTCTATGAAATTTAGCAATACAGGAAATCACACATTCATTAGTCTTTCATTATCGCATACAATATGTCGCATATGGTTATTGTAAAGTCTATGTCTGCTATAAAATACCACCTCTCCATTTATAAAAGTGCATAATGCAAAGATTAATTAACATTGCATCATAAGTGTGACGTCACAATTTTAAAAATAAATCAACTTCTGTTTGGTTTATTTTTAATATGGTGAAAAATAAACCAACTTCAAGTAGGTTTATTTTTAATATTCCTTGCACGGGAGGTACGTAAGTGCTAACGATGTGAGCCTCTCGGGTCGCGTTAATAAACTCCTATAGGCCACAACAAGCCGGACGCGTGTCCGACCTCCATTTTTAACGAGCCCCACAGTACGCCCGCAGAAAGTAGCCTACACATGAAATCACGTATGAATGAGGCTTTTTCAGTTTTTTTTCGCGTGTAGCCAGCGGCGTGCCGGTTCAGGCCCCATTAAAGCTTACATGTCACTCTCCCGCGCCCCCCCGGGGGTGGACGGGTGGAAAAATCACAAAATCGGTATTGGCTGCATCCCGTGGCGAGTGGCTGGCAAAACGCTCTACAATACAGCTTTGACGGACGGTCATTTAATATTAACTGTGGTTTTTCCGCAGATGGAAATGTTTTTTTTTATTACCGGCGTTATACAGTGATGAAGTGGTCGGCCTGTTGTTTGTGACGCGCTATGATATGTTGTGAATGAGTTGCTCTTTTGAGCTCTTCACTTTTGAGCGCCATTTTGAAACGAGTGCTTATTTGTACTGGCACTTTGATGTCCGCTTGTAATATCAATCATTTAAAGGTAATTTGATTTGCATTGTGTTTGAAAATAGAATGACGTGGAAATAATTTGTTTTTTTCTCGACAGCTCTATTTTTTTTCAGTCTAGAATAACGGACCAAAAAATTAATCGACACATAAAATTGGAAACAGCCAGACAATAAATTTTTAACTTTTCGATCGAGTGATCCAAATGGTAGTATAAAAGTGAGGTCGCTGAAAAGTGTAGCCGCCGCAGATTTAATTTATTACTTGAACTATTTCGGGATAAAAGTTTTACACTAATAGCCCACACTTATTACTACTTTAACATTTGCGAGGTCCTGCTTTTACTGTACACACACGGCTATGTCTGCGTTGCACAGTAAATGAAGACATTTGTATTGAAGGGTGGAAGCACTTGTATCAGGTTTGCCATGCTGGATTGCAGTAGAAATAGGGGGGTTTGCGAATAGCTGTCTACTATGTCTTTAGAAGAACCGCCAAAACAAACTCAGCAGGTCTTTTTCATTTCCATGATTGTCAAAATTAAGATACAATGTACTAATATTTATTCATCTGAAACAATCTGGCACTAAAAACATGTCCTCGATGTTTCTTTTCAGGACCGGCGCCAATGCGAAAATGCATTTCCTCGCGAAACCAAAGGATATAACGGCTGGATAGAAACTTACCTTTGTACTGTTCTTGATAAAGTCGATATACGCGCCTGATTCCATCCAGATAAGATTATTATTTCTCTTGTCCCAGAATGAACAAAATTTAACGCGGTCAAAGGTTAAGACACACTAATAGTAACACTTTTCTTTTGTTTCTGACGACTGATCTTATATGATGCTGATGGTATGATGAATTACATAAACTAAAGAATGAATGATGTGTGAGTTTATAAATATGTATTGTTGCTCGCAGGCAAATCGTTCACGCTGACCATCACCGTGTCCACGTCTCCGCCGCAAGTGACCACCTACAACAAGGCGATCAAGGTGACGGTGGACGGACCCAGGGAGCCGCGCTCGAAAACCAGTTAGTATTTATTCATTCTAACTAACGTTAGCATTTTTAGCTCATCAGGTGGCATCATGGTCTTATTTTTTTTTTTTTTTTTTATTAAAAAACACAATGAAACACCAGATTCTCATTTCAATTTATTTTATTGAAGAACACAATAAGAAATAAAAAAACAGACATCAGGACAGATAACATCCAAGTCGATGATACATGCAAAATAATAATTGATTAAAACATTTCGTCTGGCCGCGTAAACACGACCTCCGTATTCGGTTTCCTAAATCATTTGAGATTCCGCGACACTAGCGCAAACTAGCGATTTTTTCATTTGGATTGTCTACCATTAGTATGGACACTGATCGCCTGGTGAAAGCATGATGACGCGATAACAAATAGAAATTTCCGAA
Source organism: Eumaeus atala (assembly GCA_017140195.1). NCBI lineage: Eukaryota > Metazoa > Arthropoda > Insecta > Lepidoptera > Lycaenidae > Eumaeus > Eumaeus atala. The sequence goes on along the minus strand of JAFELO010000386.1, from coordinate 463,581 downwards.
CGGTAGGAAGCGCTGCGTTCCATATGATATCATTAGATTTTTGCACCATACATAAGTTTCCTAGATTTATTTTCCGTATTGGGACACTCAAATGCATGGGATCAAATTAAATACGTTAACTATCACACATGACTGCTTCTTTTCCGAACGGAACAAATTCCGTACGACGCGTTGGAAGAACGTAACTAGAAGGTAAGTAACCTACACCCCTCGGTTTATACACAACAACTATTTAAAATGATTAAAACATTTTCAATTGTGTTGTGTTTGTCATTGCGTTCTATTACCTCTTGAACCAAAGTCGTGTGTTTCGGCAGGCTGTAATAAAAAACACTAATAACGAATAAACGAATGGCACGTGACATGGGAGATGAATCAAGCGGTTTGGTGCGGGGCGCGGGACTACTGAGCAAGCATCTCTGAATGACAATGAAAATCATCTAATGCAGATGTTAAAATTTATAGCGTATACCAATTTATTACAAAAAAAAACCGACCCGCGTGGTCTTGCTCGTATGAACTTTGTGCAAAACCTACCAATATATGTTCCTGGTAAAAATAGTTTTATATAGGTTACAAAGTGGTTAGAATTAGTACAGTAGTTTTGGAGTCTATTCGATACAAATATACAAAACCATATTTCCACAATATAATACTAGTTTATACATTGCTGTGTAGCCCTAATTAGCTCGAAAAAAGAGTTTCCATAAGTTCTACGTAGGTAACATATTTTCTGTTTCTTATGGAACTAGCAAGTCATTATTGACACTAAAATTAATAGTATGTAACTAGTAACCGGAGAAAACTAAAAATTGTAAATTACTTGTCAACTTTACTCAAACGCCGTTTTAAATTGAAGACGTCTGAGTTTCTTCCGTCACAACTGATTCTCGGGTAGAGTTGGACCGGTGATATATTATTGACGTTCAGTTAAGTCTCCTATTATCAGGGATTGGAACCCATAACCTTTATATTTTGTATTTGATTGGGTATTTCATAGACTTGTTTCCAAGTACCCTATAGATGCGATAGTTAAACCATCCACTTAGCCCAGCTAAGGGCTAACCAAATCGATAGAGTTAATAAGTAAAATAATTGTAGCTTACCCATTCATTAAGTTTTTTTATAGAAATAGAAAGAAATCATGAGCGGTAATGAGTTAAACATAAGGTAAGCTTATCGTGGTAAATATTTACATTTTGGTATAATATATATATATATATATATATATATATATATATATTCCAATACTCAAATATATAATAATAATAATTCCACTACCGAAGTTTTCTATACTTATTCCTGTTCGAGTATTAAGTAGCCCAAACTGGACGATGAATTTTTCGATATAATCCAACAACATTAATGTTTATGTGCGCCTAGGTAAATTTAACTAGAAGTATAAGTATTAGTATTACATGCATAACTGTCAACGGTCTCGGTCTGACATCGTCTAGTTCAATGAATGCTAAGACAGCTAACGGCTGCTCACATCCGAGCTAGACAGGCTATACTTAGTCTTCTCCCCACCATGGTTCAAGCTTTGTCGTGGCGGTGGAGCTTAGTAGCCTGGGGTGAACCCAGGCGAAACCAATAGAACAGAGTGGGATCTTTGCACCCCTCTTACAAGAAGAGGGGACCAAAGAGCAACAGGAGGTGGCGCTTTTGCGCACGGGGCAAGGGGCGAGATGGGAACCTCACCCCATTGCACTGCTCTAAAGTCCGTGGGGTTGTCCTGTGGTACTGGATACCCCCATCTGTGGAGGTAGAGTTGTTCCCTTATGGGGCTGACTAGCTGTCGAGGTGTCCTCATGATTGTTGTTCCGGGGCACCTCACTAGGGGCGGCACTGATAGCACTCGCGGTGGTTTTGTGGGTATTCGGCACTATCATGTCCGATTCCCACACACCGCCTTACCCCACCCAGGGCCGTTGAAGGCGCGTAAATGCGTTTCCCCGCGTCAAAAAAAAAAGAAAAAAGGCTATACTTAGTGTTGCTGTAAATATTATTACAATAAAAAATAAAAAAATATTACATTTGAATCTATGTATTGAAAAGGTATCTGTCATTTTTACATGATTGTTCATTGAGTTTTCTCATTTTGACGCCAGTACATAGTACAATATTTTGTGATATTAAAATGGAATAATAAAGATAACAGGCTCGCTGTGATTGCAATTTTTAGAACTCTCCATACAGTTGGTATTAGTCAAGTGTCTGTCTGTGTACAAACTTAGGAAGTCTCATTGTACCTATTAATAAATAGGTACAATGAGACTTCCTAAGTTTGTGGCAGAGAAAGACCTGACACGTAGTATTCGTACGAAAAATCAAAGCATAAAGGAAAGATTTCGATGATATCCTGGCCGAAAGCAAAAGATTTTATCTTGGGAAGTGAAGATAGCATCTAGAACCATATTGCGCATTAAGAGATGACGAGGACTTATAGCCTGATAGAGATGCGCTGGTCATTTCCTAACCGATAAATTAAAGATGAATAATAGTGTGGTAAAATCGGAACAACGTGAAGTGGTACGGAGGTCACAGAAAAAAAATGTTTGCGGAGAAATCTTTTACAATTGAGTAATATTTTAAGAAACAAAACGTCCGTATTTATGCTCAAAGCTCTAAGAAAGCTACCAATTAGTCCACAGGATGCAACGTGGGCAATATCCGTCTTCAATGATAGCTTGGTGGGTGTTAGCTATGAAAGAGTGACTGAGCTATATTTTTGTCAAAAAGGTGTCAAAACACCTGCACAACTGTATCAACGTACAATTCTTGAGAAGGTAGCTAAGTCACTTAATATCACAATGTTCAATAACCGAGTATGGTCCTTCCAGCAAGACCGGGTCAAGCCCGGTCCGAGCAGTCTTGGTGAGAAGCGAAAATGGCGGACTTCACTAGAGCTAAAGACTGGGTGTCATCTTTTCCCAGTTTTAGACAGTACAGCTTTCGCAAAACACCATGATGATTGGAGGCCCTTAAACAATCCATACGATTGCTAGTGAAGAAATTTCCCACGGAAAGAAAGAGTGCATGCTTTTGTTGATAACTGGCCTCAACTTTTAATACAGTCCGTACTGCAGTGGAGAGAACTTCGAAGAAGAATTCGAATAAGTTTTCGAAGAAAACCAGTCCTAGAAAAGTAGTGAGTAGAGGAAATTGGGCTATGGGGACATAATAATAATAATAAGTACGCTGCTGGGACTATCTCTGTCTCTCTCATTATGTGTGACCGAGAGGCACGTCCCCGTTATTGCTTGAATTATTTTTCTTTTTTTTTTCTGAGGGACCTATTACTGATGGCGGAGCTGTTGCCCTCGCCCCTACAGTTCGTCGGGTCTACGGAAGACTTTTTGTCTTCAGGTTTTAGGTAGACGAAAGGGGGACAGACCTCCCTCTTTTCCCGCAGATGGGAAGAAGCATACCGGAATTTTTGTGGGCATTACTCTATCGTGATTTATTTTTGGGACCGAAAAGGGGGAAACGGTCCCCCTCCCCACGCTAGTGGGACGGCGCGCGCACGGTGCCGTTTAATTTTACGGGACGTGTATAAGGAGAGTTGAGCTCGTCTTTCGGTTTGGCTTGTCAGAGGAGGCCGGCCTCCTCCCCCACCCACCGACGGATGGGGTCGATTTGCGCTTCAAAAAGAGCTCTCTAAAATCGCGTTATTTTATTTCTACATTCATCTAAGCTCACGTCTCACGGATTCGAACCCGGGCTCGTTTCCGTAAGCGGTGTGTGAGTTTGTCATTCTGTCAGTCATATGTCTTATAGCTGTGTAACTATATGTAAGGTTTAACGCTCGACCGGTACGAGCGATGTATATCGTATTGGTTCTAGCAGGAGGGGAATGCATTTATGCACTGTCCAACCGACCCAAGGGGGCCTGAAGAGTTTGTCGGGTCAGGTCGTGTAG
>JAFELO010000386.1:444861-459647 GCA_017140195.1 Eumaeus atala | reverse complement strand
CCGCGTTCACCTCGATCCTCCACTTCAGGAACCATTCGCCGAGTTCGGTGACGGCCCTTTGGAGTAATCTGGCTCCCTCTCTGGGAACGTTCCTTATGGACAGTGCGGTATCATCCGCGAACATCGCCAGCTGTACGCTGGGGTGGCGCGGTAGGTCGCTGGTGTACAAGTTGTAGAGGGTCGGGGATAGTACAGAGCCTTGCGGGATCCCGGCTCTGACTGTGCGGGGGGAGGACAGTGTGCCCTCCACTCTGAATCTGAACCGCCTGTTCTCTAGGTAGCTGTTTTTGATCAGTACCAGTCTATCAGGCAGTTCCAGTTGGTACAGCTTGTAGATGAGGCCCTGGTGCCAGACCTTATCGAACGCCTTTGCTACGTCGAAGAAGACAGCAGACGTGCCGTGCGGCCTCTTTCTGTGTAGTCCCGTAAGTACATATTCCGTGAGACGGTGTACCTGTTGGGGGCAGCTGTGGCTGTTACGAAAAGTAAACTGTTCATCCATAAACAGGTTTCTCTCTCGTATCACGGTTTTTAAGCGTGCGAGGATAATCCTTTCGTATATTTTCGCTAGCGAGCTTATAAGACTTATAGGTCGATAGCTGGTCGGCTCCGTCCGGGGTTTTCCCGGTTTGTGGATGCCTATCACTATTGCTTCCTTCCAGATGTCCGGGAAGGCGCAATACGTTGGGAGAGCGTTGAAGATACACACCAGTAGGTGTATAATGGCAGGGGGTAGCTGTCTTAGTACCTTGTTTGTGATACCGTCGGGCCCCGGCGACTTTTTAGTGTGGAGGTTTTTTATGAGCGACTTCACTTCGTCCGCGTCCGTCGGGCGTATGATTTCATAACCGTCGCCCGGCGGCACAGCCAGTCGGGCCGTCACTACACTCTGCACCTCCTCTAGATGCGAGGGGTCTGTGGGGAGCGTGCTGGGAGTACATTGACTCTCAACCGCGTCTGCTAAACATTCCGCTTTTTCTTCATCCTCTAGTGCAGGTGGTAGATTAGCGCGATTTAACGGTGGCATTTGCTCTGTTGGCTCTGTCTTCATCGCCCTGGCTAGAGGCCAGTAGGCGGTGTGTGACGGTTTTAACTCGCTCGCGAACTGATCCCATCTTTCGTTCACGAACTTCGGTACGGCCTTTTTGACCTCTCTTTCGAGTCGTCGGAGGGCTCGTCTGTTATCATCAGGCGATGATGATGGCGGTCGTACAGACGTTTAGCTGCGTTCTTCCTTCGTATGATGTCCCTAACGTCGTCGGGAAGAGCCAGCCGTTCCTCTGGGACGGCGGAGATCTCTCTAGACGATTCTCCTATCTTGTCAACAATTAAGTCGTTGACATTCGAGGAGGCCGCGATGGCGGCCTGTGGGGTGTCTATGACGTGTGGGACTATATCGAGGTCGCTCGATTTGAGATTTATAAACTTATCTTTCAATAGTTTATAATCGATGATCTTCTTTGAGATCCTCTCTGTGTTTCTAGTCCTGTCGTAGCCTATTTCTATTAAGATGGGCCTATGATCCGAGCTCAGTTCGTGTAGCGTTTCAGCTTTATGGCGAGTGAGACGCTTTTGAACAGTGTGATGTCGATCGTGCTGGAAGATTGTATGTTCCGCGCGTTCGCGTGAGCGTAACGGGTCGGCGTTGCTTGAAAAATTTGACTATGGCCAAATATACTGCTAATAAATACGCGAGTCCTAAATAAAAATATCCCGTTGAATTCAAGAATTTACTCGTATATAATATATAGCGGATCACTTGATACTTTTCCGAAGTTTCGGTTACAGTGCTTAAAAAGAAGAATATCTTGAGTTTAAACATAAGTTACAACACATCTCACCGAAACAGACGATTTGCAAAGACTCATTAATGGTACAAGCATAGGCTGAACAGCAATTTAAATAGTTGAGAGCCACCGACAGTAACTAATTACCCGACGAGACCCGTTTCAAATCACATCTAATGCTCCATCAATCTGCAGTGGAAGAAATTAAAATAATTGGAGTGGGACGGTACATTAGAAGGGTTCGAATTGAAAACATTGCATAGGTAGCGCATGTGAGAGTTGCGTGTACATAAGCACATGCTGCTTTGGTATTGTGTATCTTATCTCTTATTATATAAGGTTTATCTGGCTATGTTTGCTTTATTCATTACTAAAAAAACTGTGTTTTCTTTTACATATAGAGGGTTAAACGAGCAGCCGAAGCCACTTGATGGCTAACGACGAACATAAACATCTGCATAACTATTATGCAGATGCGTTGCCCCCTTACCGTCTCCCCTCCAAGGGCCTACCGGCTACTCACACATCGCAGGAAATGCTATGAAAAGCTGTCACTATACGCCGGTAGCATGTGAGCGCGAGATAACTCCCCGGTCGTGCCGGCCCAACTCGGATGACACTACCACTTTCTATATGAAGAATTATATATCAATAAGATGAAAAACCCTGAGTTATCAGCGCTAATCTATTTGAGATATCTGTGCTGATAGATGAGAAAATAGTTTATTACTAAGCTTTATAAAAAAATGTTTTTGATCTGGAGACTAAACTTTATTAAATTAATTTATGATTTTATTAAAGTAATATACTACATCAAAATGCCAAAACATTATCCAACTTCGGGACACATATGGAACTTAACATAATAATAATAATAATAATAATTAATTATTTAAAAAATAAAATATCGCCAAAAATTTGATCGTATCTTGACGATATGGACCTTATTCCTTTAACCTATTCCTTTAAATATTTTTTTTATATTTACTATCTCTCACTATAGAATATTCAGCTAATCATCAATCTTAGTTAAAGCATTCAATGATCTAAGTCATCAATAGTCCATAGAAAGCTTTCCATGTCAAAAACTCGCAGCAAGTACATTTTGGGCAGAATACTTGTCAAACTCATAAAAACCTGTTTATTAGTTTAAAAAACAACAACACACAAACAACAAATGATAAAAATGTCTAACATGATAGATACATACAATAAAATTTTATTAATATTTAAATACTTCCGTACTAGAAATAGGTAAATAATATAACAAACGGACAAAAGGAAAGGATTTTTTTCAAACACAATTAGTACCTCGACATTCTGCGTTACCTGTTATCATTGTTGCGTTACAAATCACATTCCTACAGTCGATTAAAACCCAAAAATAACTTCTGAAACATTGTTTTAAATTATAGACAAAATTGACCGATGCTGACGCTGCTCATCCTAGATCGATCATCTATAGCTTTACTTAAACATGGAAAGCATAAAGAGTTCGTTATAACCCTTCATACCGTACGCCTTCCATGAAATATAACTAATGAAAAATTTAAAGGATATGTTATCTTCGAAGGGTACATAGGAGGCTGTAATGAATCGGTTGTTTAATTAATTAGTGAAGAAAGGACCTGTTAGGAGGGGAGAGTGGGGGGGGGCACCACCCCATGCATGGCCTGCATATTGATTTATTATGCCACCAGCTACAGACGAGGAATTATTTAATTCTAAGTTCCTACGCGTGTATATCGGCGGGATCTTTCGAGTTCGTGTTTTGCCAATATGTAATGTGGAACTTTATCAATGACTAATGTTTGGAGTTCACATGGAAGTGGTTTCATACTTCGTATAAGATGTTTTGGAAAAAATGTTTTTAAGGTCCCGTACCCCAACAGAAAAAACCAATGTATAAATCTATCAGTGGGAAAAGAATTACAAACTTATATTTGTAGTTCGTTGTTTCGTTTGATTTAGATAATGTGGTACTTATATCACACGTATCTTAATGTACTTTGTTTTTTTTTCTTTTTTTTTTTCATTTTTTATCCATAATAATATTCTTATTTATACAGATTTTTAAGACGAATACAACAAAAAAGAGGCTTTACTGAAATTACTTTACATTCCTAGTGTACTCGTCGTCATCTGAAAGACCAAGATTTTTTTACACAAAATAATGCAAAGAGAAAAACTTTATTCAAAAACTGATATACATTTTTTATATATTAAATAATAGATGTAATAATTTAATTAATCCAGTAGATTGACATATTTAACTTCTAATATATGTATTCTTCAATTATCCACGTCTGTGCTCAAGAAGATTAGTTCTCTTCTATATTGTAAAATGTAAACGTGATTTTGCTAAGAATGCATTTTTGATTCGAGCTTGCAGTACTTTTAACCACAAATGAGTGGAAACTTTGTTGATGTACGAATTAGTTATATTATTTTTTATCTAAGTGCTATAACCATTATTTGTTTCCCCATTCATTTGTTTATTTGTTTGTCCGTTTCTTTGTTTGTTTGCACTGAATAGGCCCCGTAACTACTGGACGGATTGGTAAAAAAGAAAAAAGCCTTTTACCATTAGAATCCTATCATCGCCGATGGACATGGGCTAAATATAAATAATACATATCTTACACGAGTATTTTCTTAAATGTTATAGATCTTTATGAAAAATTTGTTAATGTAAATAAAGTAGTGAAAGGAATACCAAAGTAAATCCTTATGCCTCAGCTGCAGAAATTACTGACAGCCAGCTGTCCCGACAGACGATCTTCTCTCATAAATTGAATTATTTGTCATGCATTTGTATTTATGAGGCGGAAATTTATAAATGTAATTTTAATGTTGTAAATAAAAGAATTTTCCCATGTTTTGTGGAATGTCCGTGCGAAGCCGGAACGGACTGCTAGTGTAATATATAGCGATTGGTTAAATTTAATTTAAGATGAATGCCTCGTGGTCTAGTAAGCATCGGGTTCGAATCCCAGGTAAGACCAAAACCTTATACCTAATAGTTTTTTCAATTTCTCAAGTCCCAAGTCTGACAGTGAATTTGGTGGTGCAATTGTCTGCCCACGCACTTGTCATGTGTGTATTTTAATAATGTGTCCCGCTCAGTTTGCCACCCTACGTAGATATAATATATTTAAAATAATGTTTTTCTTTTCTTTTGATTGGTTTATAATTGCAGTCTGTTTTACGTTGTTTATGTAACACATTTATATTTCAACTTGCAACTAGGAGAATTGTAGAATTTACTAGCGTAACACTCACTCCATTGCTCAATTATGCAACCCGTTGGATATACTTAAATTTTTAGTGTCCCTCTATCTAAAGTGAAAAAGTCTAAGAAGAATACAAAATATGTTGATAATGAACGTTTGACTATCAATTATTGCATTTGTTGAATATTATTTGTTGTCCTATCAGTATTGGGCTTATCTTTATTTAAAAATTTGCAGCGTTAGTTATAAAAATACCAATGTATAGTAAAACTGCCGAATTCTGAAGTAAAAATATTTTGCCTATAAAACTTTATTTAGAATTATAATAATTTGAAATTAGAACTATTAAGGCGATACGACATTCACTGACACACGTTCATTTCACTCTCCATGACCTATGAGCGTGCCCAAACAAACTCTATCCTGTATTCGATTTCCCGCCATCTATTTTTACCCACCGAGTGGGTGGCTCAGTTTACGGTTGGCTGCGCAGTAGCCGCCTCCATTTAATAATCAGTGTTCATATTAACGACGTTTTTAAGGCGGCAACTGGCGGCTATTTCGGACCATCATGGCGGACCACCCGCGCTCTTGCACTATTAAGAGACGTTTATCTCAGTTTATCTCAGCCTGCGACTATCTTGAATGTTTACTTCACACGTAAACAATACTGTTGAACCCAAATATAGAGAACATAGAGACTCAGCCGAGCGTTGAACGAGTTCAGCGAGAATTTCATCGAATATTTATTTGATGCTATCGATACAATCAGCTGCATTACTAAATAAAATAATTATTATTATTAATAATAATAATAATGTCATCCTCGCCGAATTTCGTCTACCACTATAGAGACAAGCGCACTACGAAGGACATATTATAGTGCACAAGTGTGTGCGCAGGCGCAAGTGCACTTCCTGTTCCCAAATTCCGATTTGACGGTAGTCCGACGCGACCGGAGAAAAATCCGGTGCTGGACCGACGGCTTAACGTGCTCTCCGAGGCACGGGGGTGTCACACCGCCAACTTCCTTACTCCGGATTGTTATTAGAAACTGACAAATCCCAATAACACTATGATCCAACCCGAACCCAGGGCCTCACGACAATTTTTCCTCTATAATTTAAAAGCTAGTGAGGGGAGGCTCTAACTTGTGGCCACATACTTTTTTTTCGCACGGATTGGACACACTCTTGCACTATTAAGAGACGTTTATCTCAGTTTATCTCAGCCTGCGACTATCTTGAATGTTTACTTCACACGTAAACAATACTGTTGAACCCAAATATAGAGAACATAGAGACTCAGCCGAGCGTTGAACGAGTTCAGAGAGAATTTCATCGAATATTTATTTGATGTTATCGATACAATCAGCTGCATTACTAAATAAAATAATTATTAATAATAATAATAATAATGTCATCCTCGCCGAATTTCGTCTACCACTATAGAGACAAGCGCACTACGAAGGACATATTATAGTGCACAAGTGTGTGCGCAGGCGCAAGTGCACTTCCTGTTCCCAAATTCCGATTTGACGGTAGTCCGACGCGACCGGAGAAAAATCCGGTGCTGGACCGACGGCTTAACGTGCTCTCCGAGGCACGGGGGTGTCACACCGCCAACTTCCTTACTCCGGATTGTTATTAGAAACTGACAAATCCGAATAACACTATGATCCAACTCGAACCCAGGGCCTCACGACAATTTTTCCTCTATAATTTAAAAGCTAGTGAGGGGAGGCTCTAACTTGTGGCCACATACTTTTTTTTCGCACGGATCGGACACACACTTCAGGTTTCAATGACACCCCTCACGGCTATGACCTCTACGATATTTTTATCCCTTAATTACATGTATTTTATATAATACTATTTGTTTAGATATATATGCAAGTAAGTACTTGCATACATAATTTCGGTGCGGTTAATAAAATACACCAATTGGAACATATTACAAATTTCAAGTAGATAGTACCTACCCATACTCTCAGAGTAAAGCAACAATAACATACGAAAAGACGAACGATTTTTTGGGCCAGCACGAAAGAGGCATACCAAAGTGATAACTGTACTATGCGTTTTATCTTATTTATGTGTTTCTGGTGGCACCAGTGAAGGCGTCTATAGTAATTAAATAATTACTATTAGATCGATTGCTTAACTAATTATTTTATCTAACATTGTCATTATAAAAGAATAATAAGTGCTTTATAACGCAGTACAAAGAAGTCATTTTTATTCCATGATATATACAATGTAGCTAGCTAGATTGCTATGTCTGGCGATTTCACCACTTTATTCTTACATTCCGTATACGTATTGCGATAGAGTTTGGCACACCTACTCGCTAATATCATATTAGAATCATCAAATACACAGAACTTCATACTTATTTTCCGCGCAATTCTCTTAAAACGGTCCATATTTTCACTTTACTTAATGATATGTGTAAACGTCAAAAAGTAGTATCCATCGTTGTGTTCTCTCGCAAAAACGAAATGTAAACATCCAAACTATATGTTAATTTCACATTTTAAGACACTCAGCATTCAGAATTGAATCATCAGTACGGTAATTCAACAACGCAGACGCCACGGTGTTAGCTTATCCCGGACCCAATGGTCTTTTAAAGTATTAAAATAAGACTAACTAGTTGAAATACTTGAAGCTATAAATCTAACTAGACCGGACGCCACCCCAGTGTAATCCTTTAATCAGGTCCACAGTAGCCCTTGCCGCACCCTATTTTTCCCTCCCATCTGTAACATACCCCCCTAAACCCCACGCGACCCCTCGAACGGTGCAAATGACAGTTTCTAATTCCAACTTGCCATGAAAGTGTGTAATTGTTGGGCCGTTGATTTATACACTCGAGCCTTTACATGGGAACTGAGCATGTGTGCGAAATGTATTGATATATCGACTTCAATTGTACATGTGAGATAGTAAAATGAGCTGTTAAATTATAGTAATAGTTAAGCAGAGAAAAGCTAAAAAACGTCGTCAAAGTTAAGTTTGCCAACATAAATTGATTAAGATTATTTTGCCAATTATTTTTTTAGACCAATGAACGTTCAATAAAAGATGAGAAATACAGTTCAATGTAGAATTTTATATAAAATTAGAGTACGTAGTTCTAATAATCATGTGCACTAACAGACACACACACATAGTATTCTTTTTATCTGCATAGGTATTTTAATTTCGGAAAACGTGGCGCGCATCGTTACAAGTAACAAGTATTGATAGACAATGTAGGGTTGTAGCCTGAATAATTTGCACGATTGGGACGCGACAGGGCGACACCTGTGTGGGGTTACCGATAGGAGTCTAGAGGTTTGAATAGGGCTGTCGATTGAATTTTAACATACCTCGGAAACTATAATTCTAGTTCTGGAATTGGGAGTTCAAATATTTGAATTACAAATGGATAGTAAACGTTGCTACTAAAACTGGTTTTATCGGGTAAGTGACTATATCTAGAAATGTCAATGTGGTTGTGGCTTTTCTTACGGTATTTAAGGTTTTCGACTGGAACCTGTTAAGTTTATGTTAAAAAGAAGTAATTTAAATTTGTTTATTTGTTTATATGAACGCGCTAGTCTCAGGAAGTACTGGTCCGAATGGAAAAATTCTTTTTGTTTTGAATAGTCCACTTATCGAGAAAGGCTATAGACAATATACTATTACTTTACTATTGCGTGAATAAAACCGTGGGATGGTGTATGTATAGGATAATATTGTCAATATTTAAAAAACTATGTATAAGTGACTTCGTATGCTGATGATGGAGAGCAGCTGGTATCGTACTGATGTAGTGTTGTCTCTCCTAGGGCAGCAGCAGCAGTTCCACTTCGCCTTCGGCCAGCGCCCCTTCCCCTTCCCGCCCGACCCCTTGGGCGGTTTCCGGATGCCGCCCATCACCTCGTGTCAGAGTAAGTTACTTCTATATATTGCTATAAGTATTTGTTATCTTGGCGTTCGTCGAATAAGGAAAAGGAGGTTTGTAGTTCGGGCGCACCATACCAAAGGCGGCGCAAATGGCACTCGCGGTGGTTTTTGTGGGTATTCGGCACCATCATGTGCCATGAGCCCTACACACCATTGGATCCTATGGTGAGGGATCCTATTCCCGCGTCAACAAAAAAAGGAAAAGGAGTAACAATAAAAGTACTTTTACTTATTTTATCGCGGTTTATTTAACTATTTAACTAGCCCGACGTTTCAGAAGCTTTACAGCCACCGTGGTCACGCGTAAACTTAAGACATCAATAAGGAAAAGGTACTTTAAAGCCGCACGAAGTGATATAATAACCGTCACTACCAGATGTCCTTTAATGTAATGGGGGAAACGAACAGACGAAGCCTTTTATTGACTACCGGCGCTCATAAACAATAGGTTACGCATATACGCTGTATATTTCTCCCCTTTTCTCCCCGAAGTGACAACAGAAACTCCACGTGAAAAGCTAAAGTATCGCTACTTAACGTCCGTGATATATGGGTCAGAGAACCTAGTCGTGCCAACGAGATTTCATTGCAATGTGGCATAAAAAAGTCAAACACAACAAGAAGCAGATGTCTGATGAAGATTGTAATAAACTATGAAAAATAAATAAAATATTCGGAAATCCGCAACAGAACCAGGGCAACCGACATAGCTCAGAGAGTGAGCAAGCGGAAGTGTCAATGAGCAGACCACACTGCTCGCAGAACCGATAGCCGTTGGGGAAGATATGTTCTGGAAAATGTGGCGGCCGGAAGACGACGGAGTATTGGACGGACCGGTGAACTGACGACATGGTTGAGGTGGCGGAAGGCAAGTGGCTCGTGACTTGCGGAGCGCCATAGGTCAGGAGCCACTTGCATCCAGCGGCTGGGGGGGAGGCCCACGTCCAGCGGCTGGGGGGAGGCCCACGTCCAGCGGCTGGGGGGAGGCCTACGTCCAACGGGCGTCTCTCAGCTAGTAATTATCATGAACATACTTCATTGAAATGAAACTGGACGAACCCCCAAAATTTTCAAATATCACTGAGAAATATGTTTTAATAGGCGTTATAGTTGTGTGCAGAACAGAAGATCCGGTGATAAATTAAACCATGCAACAAACCATAGAATCAAGATATTACTACATTATAAAACGCAAAACATTAGGAATAAAAGTTACATATATAAAACCAGAACTTTGCAAGTTACGCTACCGGGAAGGTAAAAATAATGTCGTCTTAGACTTATATACCCCTGTGCCTCTGCAGGCGTGTAACACAGCAAACTTCCTGACCCCGGACAGTTATTAGAAGTTGAAAAATCCCAATAACACTTTGGTCCGACCCGGAATTCTAACCCAGGACTGTAGTTGAAAATGCTTACCACTAGATCACGAGGCAGTACCATAAAGGTACCCGTCTGGCAGAAATCTTAGTCTATAGACAATTCAATGGCCATTAATTACTTGGTATACGATATCATTCAATATTATTTCTGATACAATTATTAAAATGCATATAAAAACGGTTGTCGTAAATATTGTTAAACATGAAACGTTAATATCGATTTAAATGGGTGCCAAGTTTCTAACCGCGAATAACTCAAAAAGCGAATGAGTCACCTAAACCGATACACTAAACTACGCTCACTAAAGCGCGGATTCAATCAGCCGCCGACAAAAAGAATCGCCCAATCGAACAAGCAAGCCCGCTAAAATCCATGGCCCAAAACAACTCTGGCCAAAACGAAAAAACATGCACAAATCGACGCGTTTCGTATAAAAAACATAGTCCGCCGATCGTTGGCCAAAATCGGAGCCGTGATACCGAAAAATAAAAGGCCGTAATAGCGGAAAAAATAAAGTGAACGCGTGCGGGCATGCGTTGTGTCCACTCTCGATATCTCTATCGAGTGGCGTATGATTTTCAACTCTCGTGAATTTCCGTGTTTCGGTGCATATCGGTTATTGTTGGTATAGTTTTATAGTCGTTACTATTGTCTGCTTTTAGTTACGATGCGATTTTTTTAATAAAGGCAATAAATTTGGCAATGAAAGATAATTGTCGTGTTTAGAACATTAACAAAGTGATTGTAAACGTTGTTCTTTTGTTTTTATACCACTGGAGAACAAACGAGAAATTGTGGCCATTTGGTAAATACCGTATACGCCTGTTAACATCCACATCTGCATTGTTCTCCTTCGTTCCACATGCAACCACCACATCGGACCACCGGCTACTCACGACCCGCAGGAAACGCGATAGCATCACTTTGAATAAAATAAAATAAAACAAAGTGATAGCTATCGTTTTTAATGCTCCACCGTGTGAGCGTACTATATCCTACTAATTGTGCTATAATATTTTTTGATTCGTCAACTATTTTTATCCACAACGACATGATTTCAAAATTGTATCCATTGTACCCTTTAAAGTAACCGTTACTTATTAGACAATCGATCTTAATTATTATTTCATGGATACTAAAGCGTAACACAGGAGAGCTTCGGCAATGGCAGTGAATCCTACTTTTTCTACTAATGTTGGCGACGCTATTGCATTTGCCCCTACAGCTCCTCGGACTACCAATGACTTTTGTATCTTCTAGTTTCATTAAATTAATTTATTTGCAGATATGAGCCAGTTCAGTTTGAGTTCGAGCAACTCACACTGGGGCTACGGGAGCGCCGGCGCGTATCCCGCCTACCTGCCGTCCTGCGCTGCGCCTGCGGCCACCCAGTTCAACCCTCCAGCGCTAGGCTTCGCTGCGACTGTCCCAGACCAAACACCCACGCAAGATTTCACTAATAACACAGGTAAATATGGTTTAGACATCTGCTAAGATTAGGAATGGAATACCGCCCTACCCACACGGCGAAGTGCGCGCGGCCACCCAGTTCGACCCTCCAACGCTGAGCTTCGCTGGGACTGTCCCAGACTAAACACCCTCGCGAGATTTCACTAATAATACAGGTAAATGTATTTGAGACATCTGCTATGATTGGAAATGGAGTACTGCCCTACCCGCCCGGCGAAGTGCCCGCGGCCACCCAGTTCAATCCCCCAGGGCTGGGCTTTGCTGCGGCTGTCCCAGACCAAACACCCACGCAAGACCTCACCAATAATACAGGTAAATATAGTTGAGACATCTGTTATGATTAGAAATGGAGTACTGCCCTACCCGCCCGGCGAAGTGCCCGCGGCCACCCAGTTCAATCCCCCAGGGCTGGGCTTTGCTGCGGCTGTCCCAGACCAAACACCCACGCAAGACTTCACTAATAACACAGGTAAATATAGTTGAGACATCTGCTATGATTAGAAATGGAGTACTACCCTACCCGCCCGGTGAAGTGCCCGCGGCCACCCAGTTCAATCCCCCAGGGCTGGGCTTCGCTGGAACTGGGTAAGACAAACCTCCACACGAGTTTTCGCTAAGAATACAGTTAACATCTCCTTCGCACCAGACTTTTTACTGGGTTAGCAGAGAGGGCCGAGTGCCATAAGTGTTGATAATTACTACTCATGGACTCCCATGAGCATGACTTATGGCACTATGAGAGAGTAAGACGATAGTATCGAACGTATATTGGCAACTGGCCTAGATCATCTACTACATACATTTTCATCTCCACAGGTAGTACCTAGATGCGGACACAATCATCTAAACAATGCATTCACTCTTTATTTTATTCTAAAGGTAGACAGAGGTGATTGGGTTTTTCCATACTAAGGAGAACTAAATTCAAAAATAGGCGTCGGTGTATTTCTATGGCATGTCCATGTACTGATTTTCAATTGGGTTTCTTTTGTCGGTGAAATTGGAGTGTCTCGTCAAAAAGAAAATAATTATTATTTTTCCTAGACAGCAGTGTCTAATCAGAGGTCTAGGAGTCAAAAAGTTGTAAATATAAATGAGTCGATAATTATAACAGCCATAAATTGCCACATTAAGTTACCAGCTAAGCTTTGGCTAAATTTATCATCATGATTATCATTCGAATAACCCACGATGCTAAATGCTAGGTGACCTATCACATGTAACATTAGAAATAGCTATATAACATATAAAGTACTGGCTGGTCGTAAACAGCGTTTCATTTGGGGGAAAATTAAACTATCGACGGCTGTATGAACACCTATCCCAGCCTGTCGTGCATTAATGATATTATCTGTACACTTTCATAAATAGAACACCGTACAGTTCGGTCATGTGTTTAGTCCGAAACAATATTTACCTACATTATTATGTAAAATTGTATCATCTATGCATTAATACGCGAAGAATTCACATTCTTTTTTTAAATTTGTTATAGTTGGAGATTACATAGACAGGATGTGCAGAGAGCTAATATTTTAATATAATATGCATTCGATTGTTTTATTTATATTAATTAAAACCACACACATACCACGGCACGCGCCCGTGCGTCCATTTATGTAAGACGTTTTTGACAAGAAATATTATTTTTGGAAAAGTTTCTACGTTTATTTTATATAATTGTGATCGAATTACGATTGCTAAACGATAACTAGCCATTGTAATCTTACGAATGTTGTTTGAGCATTGCTAAAAACATATTTTTTACATTATTGAAAGACTAAAAGGAAGGCTATTTACAAATTATAATAAATTTTATCTGTACCTTTTTTAAATACTGCATAGTTTAGAAATGAGCTTAGTTTAATACTTCCATATGTTATCTATCTAGTAGTACCTATCTACGTAGTAGTATCTGTATATCTAGTAGTATCTGTCTATCTAGTAGTATCTATCTATCTAGTAGTATCTGTCTATCTAGTAGTATAATGTCCATCTAGTAGTATCTGTCTATCTAGTAGTATCTGTCTATCTAGTAGTATTTGTCTGTCTAGTAGTATCTGTCTATCTAGTAGTATCTATGTATCTAGTAGTATAATGTCCATCTAGTAGTATCTGTCTATCTAGTAGTATTTGTCTATCTAGTAGTATCTGTCTATCTAGTAGTATCTATGTATCTAGTAGTATCTGTCTATCTAGTAGTATAATGTCCATCTAGTAGTATCTGTCTATCTAGTAGTATCTGTCTATCTGGTAGTATCTGTCTATCTAGTAGTACATTTCCATCTAGTAGTATCTGTCTATCTGGTAGTATCTGTCCATCTAGTAGTATCTGTCTATCTGGTAGTATCTGTCCATCTAGTAGTACCTATCTATCTAGTAGTATATATCTATCTGGTAGAATCTGTCTATCTGGTAGTATCTGTCCATCTAGTAGTACCTATCTATCTAGCTAATCTGTCTCTCTAGTTTTTTTTGCCTTAATCGACGGCCCGTACCTCCGATGCCAGTCTGTCGATTGTTGTGTGCCTACTCCTATAAATAATATTGCTTTTACACTTTTGTGTTGTAAAATATAATTATAAAAACTCCAACTGAGTTAACAATTAATATATTTTTTTATCTTTCAATCAAACTGAATCTAACACCTCTAAGAATTTAAAATCCCTCCAAGAGTCTCCTCTAGTAAGGAGTAGCATCCTGCATTGCCGCCGAATTGGGCCGGCACGTCCGGGAAAGTACCTCGCACTCACGTGACACTGCTGCAAGTGACAAGCTATACTGCTGCGATTTGTGTGATTTGTGAGTAGCCGGTGGTCCATTGGAGGAGAAGAGAGGAGGGTATGGACCGGCGACATGGAACGGCGGACACGGACCGGCGGACACGGACCGGCGGACACGGACCGGCGGACACGGACCGGCGACATAGACCGGCGGACACGGAGTGGCGGACACGGACC